>JAKTPS010000003.1:0-221453 GCA_030556275.1 Lipomyces sp. NRRL Y-27488 | reverse complement strand
GTTCAAGAAACTAGAAGAGCTGTAGAGAACCGTAGGAGTGAGGAAGAACAAAAAATGGAGGAGGCGAAGTGCCTATGAGATGTGCCGCTGTCATTTTGATTCTGGCTGGGACGCTCAAGAGAACAACAATCCGTGCATGCCTGGTACATATACACATGTCAGTCCGGATGAATATTCTAGAGGCAATCGCCAGTTAGAGAACGCACCGTGCAAATAGTGAAGGTTTGGGTTAATCGCAAATCACAGGGTATGTCTTACCTGGATATGCGTCGTAAAGACATGTCACGCATCCGCTCTGTCGTCTTCGACCGCCTGCTGGCTTCGTTCTCTGCAGTTTTCTCATTGTTTGGTGTTTAGGGAGCGGGTTTGAAAGTTCACCACCGCCTACGCCGCATCATCTCGAGCTGTCGTAATCCGCTCCACTCACTCTTTGGTCAAGCTTACTTATTCCAGCTTAATATAAAACATAGCAATGGCATCGGTATTGCTTCGATAAGAGAGTCACCAAAAAGGTGAACGCCATGAGCAGTTTTTTGAAGCACGGCGAGGTTTCAATTTATGACAACCACTTGGTAAGTTGTGAAAGGAAAACACAAAATATTCTTCTCCCTATAAATTTAATGTATAAAACAAAAAGAAGATTTATATGCAGAGGGATCCGATATACAATAACATGACCAGAGAATTTCGGCGCAAGTCTCCGCTGATAGTCCATAACCCGGGCTAACAGATTATGAACACCCCTCTTCTGTCAATTCAAATCAAAGTCAAAATCCCCGCCAAAAGCCCAACAGACGCTCCTCGTCCCACAAGAAGCTTATACCATAAGCCAAAATTGAATTGGTATCTCCCAGGAAGATACAACTTGGAAAGCCTTGCGCGATCTTCGTTTCTAAGACTCATGTGAATATCCACAAAAGCGGAAGAAACGAAGCAGCATTCACCATTAGCGGAGTCCGCATTGCCAACGTCGCGACCGCCATACATATTAAAGTCACAGCCGATGCAAAAGTGCTTGCCAGCCAGTCGACAATGGACCACACAGCGATCGAGTTGTCCGGCTCAGGCTCGACAGACTATTTCAGCAACAAATGCAAACAAATCTGCAAGAACATTATTAACAAGCAGAGGAAGTCTGATGAGACCTATCTCGGCGGGACAGTTCTAGCAAAACCAAAAACAGAAAGTAAAGGTATCCAAGAGTATAGTCAGTCAACACCAACAAAGACTTCGGAGTAGGAGAAAAGCCGACAGTAACAGGCGCGTCAGACAGAGTGTGCTCTCCTCGCATGAGACGGTGATTCAGTCACACAAAGCAGCATTGTCTTCGCATTCTAGTATCTGGCAGGAGTCTTCGACTCGGATCGCAAAATAGTCGACGTTGACACGGTCGAACTGCTGGACTTGATTCTCTCTGCCGGAAGTGCATCGCCACAAGGCTTGTGTACTCATACTCGTAAACCACCTTTTTTCGGATCGAACAGAGACAAATCAGATATCGTAAGGCCTGTACTTTCTTTAATAAACTGGCGACATTGCATAGAACTGTCGGGGTGAAATGAAAATCAAACCAGGAGGAGGCCAGAAGTCTCGTCCCATTTTGACCGGCCTGGAAACGCTCTAAACAATCGCAACGGTTCCATATCTAAACACAACAGTCCGAACCACCCGTCTAAGGCAAATCGCGCGTTCTATCGGAGACTTGACATGATTGCAGCGCCCAAATTATAGTCGCCATGCGCTCTTTCTTTGTCGTGGGATAGCCAAGAACTCACTCTGTAGAGTTCGCAAGTTCCTTCGATTCTGCGTAGTTATGGCAGTCAGCGACAGCTGTGGGTTGAGCCAGAGGCCCACTTGCCAAAGACGCCAGCAAGAGCACAGCCTAATCAATGCTGTCGGCCCAGCGATAACAGAGCACGACAGAGGCTGTAAAAATTGTGTGAAATGCTTGGTATAATCGTGCCAACCCTTACTAGGATCTTTTGTGTCCTAAAAGTGAACTAGTTAAAAGTCACGCACTCCCACCGGACGAAGCGGAGAAATCACTGCCGAACTGTCAACCAATTTTTCTTGTGATACCGATTACACTATTAGCCCAAGCCTACCTTGTTTAGTTTATAATATTCGATTTCAATACTATGATATCGGTTGGTGCAGTCATAGCAATTCTGTGGTAATTTTGAATGGCCTTGCAACAAAGGTTATGTATGGTGCGGCTGTAGTATTCATACTGAGGATCGAAGCTAGATTCAAAAATTGGTGAATCTCAGCAGTGTACTCTAGTATGATCTGTGGACGTCCGAATCTGCTTTGCAGAAGTGAATCCTCATAGTGGAATATAGGACTTGTTCTGAATGCTCTACCGTTAACACAAGAAGTCGTCATAAACCAGTCCCAAGCCTCATGAGCGATTTGCTTGCTTTTAGTGTACTAAAATAAACAGTTCACACAAAAATTCGAAGACCCAGGCCGCTTCGCTTATGCGTACGAGAATTTCCATTTCATTTTTATTTCTGATATTGATTCAATTTATGTGCATACCTTTTGTTGTGTGTCTTTGCAGGAGAAGGTAAAATTCGCCTGACTCGTCAGGCTATTGAATTTCCGCAGAATTAAATCCCTGCAGATGTTTTGTGCATTCTGATGCATTCATGATACAACACCGTTAGACATTGACTGGCTAATTGATGTAGGACTATAAACCTTATGCCTCGAGATTATCTGTTAAATAGATCAGCTCAACTCGTCGTCGGCATTTGTCTAGCGTGAATGGGGATTGTCTTGTCCACGAGCCTTTTTAGGGTTCCGCATCTTGGCGCAAATTAAAACAGCATGAGACTTTCCTGGCATCTCTCTGAAACGCTACGCAAATGCCCACTTGCCATGAAATCGACGACCTCAAGTTCTCGCTCTGATTGCGACTGCTATCTTATCAATGACGTATCTACAAACTGGAGTATGTGGCTGTAATACCATGTATTAACTAGTCTGATTTTCTCGACCGAGTTATACGATCTTTTAATATCACGCGTGCGGTATCGCGCCAACACTATAAGTTTATATTGTTATCTAACTAGCGCTCGGTGATTCTGATCTCCCACTGCGTTCGGTGATTCTGATATCCCGCTGCGCTTTGAACCCCATTTGAGGTCGATGCGCGGGCGCTCTGATAGAGGCGTCGCCGCTTTGATCCCCCCTTGAGGTCGATGCGCGACCGCTCTGATAGAGGCGTCTCCGCTGGACCTCTGATCCAGGCTGGGCAGACGTAATAGTTTCTTACGCCCGCCGCAAACTGTCCAGGCAAAACCAGGCTTGTTACTTGGACCTCACCGTGCAGTCGCGGAATCTCACGCAGTAAAGATAACCAATTGAGAGAGTTTGGATTTTATGACGGCCCTGCTGTTATTCTAGGCAAAAGACAGTTTGGCTTGGACATCATGGCGAACTTGTGAGAATGTCGCCCAATAGAGATAACCAATTGAGAGAGCTTGGGCATGCGATTGGCCCTGCTTTGTTATAAATGACACTGTCCCGCCCATGTGCTGAATGCCATTCTCAGATCCTTCTGCAGCCTTTCCCGAATTTCTTTGAAGATCAAAGATCGAAGGTATGTTCGAGAACTCTCATATTTTCTGAAAATGAAACTAATACTATTTCCTTGTATAGATGTCGGAAAAGAAAATATATGAAGTGACTACCGAAAGGGTTGACGGCGACCATGATGACTTTGTCAAGCAGCTCGATGGCGACAAGAATGAACGTGGTATCCGCGTCGATGAAACAGATGAGGTTGAACGCGAGAAGATCATTGCTCGCATCCGAGCGCTGAACAAGATTGGTGACACCGGCGACGACCAGGGAACTGATGCGGCATCTGAGTACCTCTATGAGAAGCTGTCGGAGACGTCTCTTGAGCAGGCCCTTGAGATCATTAAACAGGCGCTTATAGACCATCACGGAGACGTTAATTTTGAGAACGAAATTTACGAGCGAATGCAGCTAATGGTCAAGGGCCCGGAGTTTTACGGAGCTGACTTTGACACATATGAACTTGACACTCGTTTGGAAGCCACAGTTCTGTATTATCATTCGCCGTATCCCGAAGTACGAGCAGTGACTGATCCCTTTGACGACCCCGAGATGAATGTTGAAACACTTCGCGCGTACATTATCGGTTCACTATGGGTCGCCATAGCAAGTTTTATCAACGAGTTTTTCTATTTCCGTCAACCGTCGCTAAGTTTGAGATCTACTGTTGTTCAACTTTTTATCTTTCCTTGCGGAAAGGTTACCCAGCTGTTACCAGATTGGGGAGTGACACTTTTGGGAGCTCGTTACAGTCTTAATCCTGGTCCATGGACGATCAAGGAGCAGATGCTGGCTACGATTATGGTTAACGCAGCCGGCCAGACTTCAAACTGGATGGCCATGACGGTCACACTTCGTCATAAACTGTTTTTTGGATACGAATGGGTTGACACTGGATTTGTGTTTGTCATGAATTTTGCCAGTTTATTCTTTGGATATGGATTGGCAGGACTAATGCGCAAATTGTGCATTTTCCCTGTGAAGGCCGTTTTTCCTAACGTCCTTCCAACCCTGGCATTGAGTCGAGCACTGATTGTCAAGGAAAAGAGAACTAATGTCAACGGATGGACAATTTCTCGACAAAAGTTTTTCTATCTCGTATTCGTTCTGTCATTTTTATATTTCTTCGTTCCGTCTTTTCTTTTTAGAGCCATGAGTTACTTTAACTGGATGACGTGGATAGCGCCAAGCAATGTCAAGCTCGCAATGGTTACAGGCTCTTTTATTGGAGTTGGAGTTAATCCGATCTCTTCGTTTGATTGGGCTGTAATCAACTATGGCAACCCTCTCGTCTATCCGTTTTTTGCGTTCATGAACAAGTTCATTGGCATCATCTTGTCCGGAGTTATCATGATTGCATTATATTGGTCTAACTACAAATGGACGGGCTATTTCCCGATCAATTCCAACAGCATCTATAATCGCGATGGCGGGCAATACAACGTGTCTCAGATTGTCACCAATATGGAGTTTGACGAAGCGAAGTATCTGGCGTACTCGCCTCCTTTTATGTCTGCCGGAAATTTGGTCGGAACCGGTGGCCTTTGGTCTGTCTACACCTGCTCCTTTGTTTATATTGTTATTAGCGAGTACAAATTGCTGTGGGAGACACTGAAGCTCATGGGAAAGTCAATACGCCATCCGACTCGCGCCACTCTTGATGAATTTGACGACCCACATTCGCGCATGATGTCGAAATATAAGGAGGTTCCTGATTGGTGGTATGCTGTTCTCTTCCTCGCTGGTATGGCTACCGCCTTTGCTGCCATATTTGGATGGCCGACTACGGTTCCAATTTGGACAGTGATTATGATCTTCCTATTCAATATTTTTATGTTGATGCCAACTCTTGTTATTTTGTCTCGCACCGGATATACGATGGGCTTTGGAGCATTCTCGGTCATTCTTGCCGGATATATGGACCCGGGAAATCCCGTTACGAATATCATCATTAGAATGTGGGGCTACAACATCGATGATCAAAGCGAGTCTTTTATTGCAGATCAGAAGATTGGTCACTATGCGAAGATCCCTCAGCGCGCATCCTTTAGGGCACAGGTGTGGGCGACTTTGATTCAGTGCTGCTGCACTGTCGGTGCTGTCGAGGCACTTTTCAAGTCCGTCAAAGATTTCTGCAGCAGGACTCAACCTGACCGATTTGTCTGCGCCTTCCCGCGTACTGTGTATTCCGATGCGATCATGTACGGTGTCATTTCACCGGACCGTGTCCTGGGAACGCTGTATCCGGCGCTGAAGCACGCTTTCTGGCTTGGCGCGGTGATTGCTGTGCCGTTTGGCCTTGCGCAATTGCGCTGGCCGCAACGTCTCAAGAACTACAACCCTGCTCTGGTCGGATACGGTACCATTTTCTGGGGTTCGACTTACAATCTCACGCATTACATGGGCGGTCTCTACTTCTCGATCTTTTTCATGTATTTCCTGCGAAGATACTACACTGGTTGGTGGTCGAAGTACAATTACATTCTGACATCCGGTTTGTCTGCCGGCGTTGCATTTGGCGGTATCATTATTTTCGCCGCGTTGCAATACCCGCAGGTCAGACTCCCGTGGTGGGGAAACACTGTGTACACGGCAGGTGTCGATTATGCACAGACTGCGTCTATCATGGCCATTCCGGAAAGCGGTATCGGACCAGCAGTTGGGGAGTTCAATTAGAGTGTTTTGGGTTTGACGTATTTTTCTGGGATTATTATTGATTTTTTTTTTATGTTTGTTGCACGCGCATTGTCAGGACATATGCCGGCCTTCAAATGGTGCATTGTATGCCGCTGAATGTTAGACCTGTTTGACTCAATGTCCTTGCTGCGATGCTTTTAGATTTGATATTAACGAGTTAAATACACTTATTATTGAATGAGCCATGACGCATCAATTTCATTTCAAAGGAAACCGTACAGAGAACCCTCGTTAGTGAAGGCAAAAGAAAATCACATGGGTCAGTCATTAAAAATCCCCCAGGACAGTCGAATATGACCATGAGCTAAACAAAATTTAATTACATTTTTGGGGGGTCCTGTAACCATTTACATTGATCGCGACTTGAAAGGACTGTGGTATTCGATGATATGATATATGACCTATCAGAAATCTGAAGGTCATTTATTTCTCATTTGGGTAACACAATTTTAGCAATTGCAGGTTATAAAGACCTAGATTTTAATTTTTGAATGAAATGTTACGGTGGCCGAGTGGTTAAGGCGACGCCCTGCTATTTCAGTAGCTTAGGCGTTGGGTTCTGCCCGCGCAAGTTCGAATCTTGTCCGTGACGTTTTTTTATTTGCTGTGTTTGCCAAATTATTATTTTACTTTTCTAATTTTCAACTATTTTATTTTTTTCTGCTTTTTGTCGATAAGCAGGATGATAAGCAGAATGCTTATAAGCTAATTATCGGGCAGATGAACATTTTGAGCGAAGTCTAAGAGTGCAACTAAAATGAAACTTTGAATTTTAAACTTTGAGACTAAACTATGCCATATTGGGCGATTCCGGTGGAGCGAGTATGCAGATGACGCGACACAAAATGAGTAAACCCCACTGCACTGCCATCTGAAAGTCAAGAGGCACGAGGAGAAATGATGAGTTTTGTATTTTTGCAATTATTGTACAGTCCCTCATGAAAATAAGTTGTATTGTACTTTGGCTACTTATGCATGATCCTGTTGTCGCAGAGATCATCACCGCCCCGCGGTTCTGTCTCCAGCCGAGACACAGTAATAAAAAAAAAAACGAAAAGCAAAGCAATAAGGCAGTAAAACAATAAGACAAGCCGACGTGTACGTACAACATACAGCAAATAAAACAAAAGCCACTCGGCTACGTGATGAACCTGAAGTTGGGATGGTAGTCGCCCATATTGTTGAGCTGCTCCTCCGGCCGGTGCAGTCTGGAATCGTAGTCGCCCCGCTCGCGCTTTCGGTTTTCTCTCTTGAGCAGAAAAGCCAGTCCCAAACTCAACGGTATGACGAGGGCGACCATGGACATTGCGACAGACAGGCCCTTGACGTATCGCGGCGCGGACGCGTTGGTGAAGATGAAGGAGGCGATGATGCCGGAGCAGTTGCCGATGGACACTTGCACGGCAGAACCAAATGACCGCTTATAATGACCTGACAGATTATTCTGCAGCCAAGCGACGGCCAGAGGCTGGATGATATAGGCGCCGCCCATGACGAGAAAGCAAGCAAAGTATCGAACACCAACTGGAGCAGCGTAGCCGCCAATAAGAATGGCATATCCAGTAATTCCAATGCAGCTTCCGATAATGGCAAAAATGTACCGGTTGTTGAATTTGTCAGACAAGACGGAGGCTGTCACGGTGATAACGGCCGCGCACGCATAAATTGGGACGGTGTGGAGCTGAGCGGACGCGGACGTGAAACCCATTGCTCTGATGATGCTGGGAAGAAAGAACGACCCGGAGTAAGTAGTGGTAACGGCACCCATGAAAATAAATGCTCCGATGTAGATTTTGAAGTCAGTCCAGAGGATCCTCCACGAGTGCTTGTCCAGCTTGTCCATGCGATACGCCTGCTTAGACTCCTCCTCGTTGATTCGATAGGCAAGAAACGACGACTCCTCCGGTGTCAAAAACTTGGCTACTTCAGGAAAGTCGGGAACAAAGAACTTGGCGCTCGCACCAATAAGAACAGTCGCGATTCCTTCGATAATAAAGATCCACCTCCAGCCTTCCAGGTCACCAAGTCCATCCATTTTCGCGAGGCCGAACGCCAGAAGACCGCCGAACGCTCCAGAAAGAATACCAGCGCAGTAGAAAGCTGACATGCGGGTAAAGAGTTCGTATCGCATATAGTAGGACGCAATAACATAGACGCAACCCTATATTACACAGTTAATCGACTGACGCTGACGACTCATAGCAGAAATGTGCATACCGGAAAGAGACCGGCCTCAAGAGCACCCAATAAGAAACGGCAGACAACAAATTGAGCGAAATTCTTAACGAATCCCATTCCGATCGTGACACCACCCTGTGCACTTGTGAGTAAAACCAGCCTTTCTGAAGAACAAAAACTGAGAGAAGCCTCATACCCAAAGGAACAGAATAAGGGAAAGCCATGTCGATGGGCTGATTTTCTTCAAAATGAAGTTACTGGGGACCTCCAACAATATATACGGAATGAAGAAGATGACGAGCGCAATGTTATACTGGGTTCCGTGCATACCCAGGGTCGTCTCTATTCCCTCGATCTTTGCATTTCCGATATTGGCTCTGTCGATGAAGGCGACGAGGTAGAGAAGGAACAAGGGAGGAACAACATGTAAATCAACTTTGCGCATCAGTTTCTTGTCGACTTTTGAATTGCCGACCCACTCCTCAGGAAAGTTAATCGGGATGGTCTCGAAGTGAGCGCCGGTATCCTTCTCCCTCTCGACGTCGAACTGAAGCTGGCTGTCGGACATCGTCTAAAAGTATGCAAATGGCGAGGTGGTTCGTTTAGAGCTAACACAAGTGACGAGGAAGGGCCTTTCGGATGTGAGATGGAAGATTGGAGTGACGGTGTTATGTTTCGAAGGCGATGGCAGAGGTACTTATAGGTTGCAGCTGATATCAAACGGGTATGGGGAACAGGAGGGGCAGTGGTATGATGAGAGACTGCCAAGCAGCGTTCAGGAGTGTCGTCGCCCACGAGAGACGGCGGATAAAAAAAAGCGGGGTTTCATATGCCAAGTGGCGGAGTGCGGTCCGAACAAACAACAAATCACCCCCTAGGCCGGACTACGATACACCGTTGAGAGACACGTATCATCACAGCAACCTTCAGTGTGATGGCTGGGAGCAACGGCTCAAAAGGTGGAGCGGACCAGTGGAGTCGACCAAAAATGGTTCGTCTGTCGCGTCGTGTGTGGCTAGGTTTGTGCGGTGAAAATGTGGTGCGGCGGGGGCGGACTCTCTATTGAACAAAGACGGTCAGGGAAAAGTATGATAGAAGAGCAAAATTAATTAAAGACAAAGTAAGCAGTTCCTGTGGAGCGGAGCAGAGTGCTGCCGAGAAGCCTGCGTAGACGAAATTGCGGCCTGCTGGCCCAAGGCTATGCAACAATGCCCCGTCTTGACAGGCAGAGACCCGACGGAGACGGAGGATCGCCAAAAACGTGCATCGGAACTCTCCTGCCAGTAAGGTTTCACCGCCAGAGCATAAATTGCGAGAGCCAAACTTTAATGGTTGAGTTACCCCGCAAGTTCCGCTCTTCCAGCGTCGCTTAACCACTTGTCCGCACAGGTCCGGTCTGTCCATCCCAGCCAGCACCGCCCATGCGCCTGCTTCTTGTGGGCGCGTTCGTACAGCATCTGAGAAATTCATCAACCGCGATTTGCCGCCGTTAATACCGCCACGCACGCAACCACAACAACATATAATAACTATTTCATCATTCGTGTCATGAGGGGCGACATCCGCCGTTGGTCCGGTGGGTTGTGACTTGCCCTAAACATGTCCGCTGACCGAATCATCGCCTACCATCACTATTTCTCACGAAAGCTACGAGCTCGACAGGGCATTTGTTTTATGCGACAGCACACCCAGCACACACCGCGTCAGTCGCACCGTGTGATCTCGCGAGTAAAGGAGTTTTCTGGGCGACAAAAGAGGGGTAACAGAAAACACGCCGTTTTCATGTGCTTCAGCAAGTCCAATTCTTGGCAGGTCAGACGCAAAAGGCAACGAGGCGAACGGACAGATGGCACGGGGTGGAGTTGGCTGATGGATCATAGAGTCCACCAACCCCTCCTTCTGAGTTGTTAAAAGAGAAAAGAGAACCATCGCTCATCTGCTGCAAGCAGAGGTATCGCGGCAATCTGCCTATCTCCTCTTTTGTCGCGGATCCCACCGACTCCCCGCTCGAATTGAGCAGTTTGGTGTTAGTAAATCAGGGAAAGCCCCACTAGCAGGTTTAGACATCCGGTGGCAGCGTCATGTTCTCCATTCAGTGCCACGCCGGTCGGAAGGCCATCACACGTCTCCTCAATATGATATTTTTTAAAAAAACATTCAGTG
The DNA here is from genome assembly GCA_030556275.1 of Lipomyces sp. NRRL Y-27488. NCBI lineage: Eukaryota > Fungi > Ascomycota > Lipomycetes > Lipomycetales > Lipomycetaceae > Lipomyces > Lipomyces sp. NRRL Y-27488. The sequence goes on along the minus strand of JAKTPS010000003.1, from coordinate 210,827 downwards.
AAACATTTCACGCATCCGTCTTGCTCCCCTCCTTTGCCTTGTACCAATGAAGTTGGGGTCACACAGTCGCATGTTCCACTTGGCTTCTCCGAGCGGGGAAAGGTGAGCGCAACACAATCAGCCCCTCAGCGTCTCGAGCGCTTGCCGGCGGAGCATCACTAGCTGCCTCTTCCTTCTTCACTTGACAGCTTGCAAAATATATAATAAAAAAAGCCGGCGCAATTTCTAGACTAGCCTGAGGCACAAAATAACATGATTTTGTCAAGATCCGACGCCGACTACCGTATGCCCGTGTCACTTGACCGGCACGTCCCAAAGCGGCCACTTCCGTCGGCAGCTCGGGCTCTCCGACCATTGCACACATCCGAGAATGCTGTTGCTTATGCCATTTCCAAATAATACTACCAAAAATCGTCTAAGTACGTAACATACGGTCATATTATCAGTGAAAATAATATTACGCCCAAAATTAAGTGTAAAAGCAGACGCACCGTAGTGATTGTGAAATGTAGGAAACCTGCATCCGGCGTTCCACCAGACACAGCTCGGCAGTTTTCAATTTTTCTAAAAGAGAGGGGATGCCGGCGGAACTTCGCCCAACAGCTTGTCATATGTCGGGTATGTGCATTATACAATTTTAACTATCTTGACAAGCTGCAAGACCGAATGCCTCAAGAAGACTTGAAATTTGTACATCTCAAGGTGTGGCCGACGTCTATGACAACGGACGCCATGCGCTATCTCCTGCATCTTCTCCCCACCGCCATGCCTTTTTTCCCGTTATAGAAGATGCTTCACGTTAAGCAGAATTTGTATAATATGTTCTCGAAAAATCATGCTGGCCGAGGTAAGTAGCTGAAGAACATGGCTCGGACCGAGCTGAACTGAAAACTCTAGCGAAATCCAAATCATCCGTCTTAGCACTTAAGCCAGCACCGGATCATACCGACGGCCACATTTTCAAAGCATGGCCAAAATTACTTCTCAGATTTTCTACAAGCGCTGTTACATTGTTGTGTGATAATAATGATAACTCAAAATGAAAAATGGGAAATGGAAAAAATGAAGCGACCAAGTATGCTACACTATTAATAACATCAAAAGAAAAAAAAACAACTAAAGACAAGACCCATACAAAATAATACATATGCAGCATCGAGAATGTTCTCCAATAACAGTGCGGACCTATTCCCGAAATGGATCAGTTGTGTTAGCTCTTTTCGAGCCACAGTCACTCCCACAACGTGGCCCCTAGCAAAGTACAAAGTACGAGCTGTTACTGGTCAACCTCTCGCAACGCTTTGCATTAACTCAAAGTAGGTTGATGATCCTTGTGATGAGCCCCTGTGACTTCGAAAGCGGAGCAAGGCGGAGTAAAGCGGGGCTCGCCGATCCGATAGGAATAGCCATAGAAACGGGTGGAAAGAAACTATACATGGAAATTAAAACTGGAGAAGAGCGTTTTAACCTTTGGGGAAAAAGTGGATCGATGTCGGATCGTAGAACTGAACAGATTGATAAAAGCGGAGAGACGAAACTCGAAACAGCAGACAACATTGCAAAACTAGCTTCAGAAAGTCAAAAATCAGATGACGGTGGCAAGGGCCAGTGTGTCAAAAAGAGGGGTCAAATAGGGAGATTCGCTTACCAGGAATAATCGGCGAGCAAGCGTATCCAGACAGCCGTCGTCATGTGCTTTGCATCACGCATGTGGAGAGCAAACGGCATAGTGGAATCTTATCTAGTCTCCCTGGGCAGGTGCCCGCTCAACCAGCTCAGTCCTTCAGTCAACCCATCGCCTGTGTTTGCTGTGCTAGGCTGCACGAACCATGGCCGGCCCTGCAGTTTCTCGAGCTCCAGAAGTTTTGTGATCTCCTCCGGCGACATCGCGCCATCCAGGTCCTGCTTGTTGGCGATTACAAGAAGCAAGCAGTCCCGCATCTCGCGGTCGGATATGATTCGATGCAGTTCCTGTTTTGCTTCGCCTATACGATTCCGATCCGCGGAGTCGACGACGAAAATGAGGCCCTGCGTTCCGGTATAATAATGCCGCCATAAAGGTCTTATCTTTTCTTGTCCACCTACGTCCTAGAGGAAACAAGTATCAGTATGTTTCACGGCAATGGTCCATCTCGCCATGTGTGTTTCAATACTGTCGCATACCCAAACGTTGAACTTGATGTTTTTATATGTGACAGATTCAACATTGAATCCTACAGTCGGCACTGTGGTGACCCTACACAAGTGACTCTGTCAGTACTAAAATAAAGGAAGGGGAAAAGTGTGGTGTGCAGATCAACGCACCCGTGTCCCAGTTTCAGCCGAAAGAGTATGGCTACAGGAAGGTAGGTCAGTTTGCTTATATTCCCCGAGAACAACAAAAATGAGTGGCTGAAAATCGACCACTAAAATTGTCCGTTTCAAAATATCGTCCAAATTTCGAGAGCAGAGAAGTGAAGGGGGAAAGAACCACAAATGAACTGTTCAAGGCGTACGTACTGGTCTTTCCGGCTGAATCAAGTCCAAGCATTAGCACCCTATGAGTGATAGTCACAATTAGTCTCCCGTAAATTGAAAACAGCATTATATTTTTGAATCAAGACAAGACCTACCGGATCTCCCTGTTGCCAAACCAACGGCCCTAATCATTGTCCAGAGTCAGCATGGTACTCTATCTGTTCAATGAGCCAAGAGTAGCAGGTACTCACCACAAGCCGCGCCATAGCGTTCCCCATGCCGCGCGTCCGTCCGCTGTACGTTAGGTCGGTGCCCAAAGAAAGAGGATATCGTAGGTAGACCTGTTGTTTGCGCGCAGCAAAAGTAAGGAACCAAGAGGCAGTGGAAGGAAAAAATCCAGACGCGATTGTTCTTTGTTTTGCGGGGCCAAACCTTATAACGACCCCTTTTTTCTCCGTGCCTGTCCGGAAAAACTACCCCGGTGGCCAGCACGTGATGCTCCGAGGGCACCTCAAGGGGCAGGCTTTTATTGTTACATACGAGATCCGCCGAGACGCATTTAGGACATCAGTTGTCTGTCTTTCATTTACTTAGATTTCACATGCTTTAGCTGGAAATCATACAGCCCCAATCCGCCACATGCCTTGAGCTTCGGAGCCCCGGCACAGTCAACAAGATGACTGAATGACCCAGAACCAGAGCCAAGACCAAAACCACGAACCAAAATAGAGCTAGGCCGCAGCTCCGTCAACTGAAGCTATCACTGCCTCAGCTTTTTCCGCAGTGGAAGCGAATCGTCCGGCAATCCGCTCCGCTTCGTACCAGGCAGGCTGGTGGTCTTGATGTCGTTATCCTCGCTCGATATACGCCGATTCGGATACTCAATGCTCTGTCCCTCGAAAATGCTATACAAAAACTGTTAGTGATCTAAATGAACACAATTCGATATACCCCCCCGAATATGTGGACTCCATACTTGGCTCTTGCCTTCGGCATCTCCGACGTAAAATACGGATGCTGTAACGCTTGGGCTGCCGTTAGTCGCTTCAGGGGATTGTATTCCAATAGCCCTTGTAGCAATTGCAGTCCAAGTGCAGACCCGCTGCCATATCGCTGCTGCGCTTGCTGTCCTCCCAAGGAGGCGCCGACTTTGGATGCCGCGGACGAAGCTGCGGCATTTACAGACGCCGAAGTTATAGTGTAGTACCAATTCTCGAGAAGGTTTGGGTACTGCTTGAAGCTTGCCAGCGCATGATATTCCGGATGCTGTACAAGTGCTGGCCATTTCTCTCCTACGTAGTTGGCAAGTTAGTCGGCTGCTCTCTCTGTCTCTCTCCCGCTCGTATTCAGGCACACATACTGCTTGGAGACCCAAGAATTTCCATAATCTTCTGCATCTGACTCTTTTGAAACGGCAGAGTCTTCTTGCTGTCGATCTTTGCCTCTTCGCCTTTAAATATCGGCCTCAGTGCAAGCAACTCCGCAAATATACACCCGACGGCCCACATGTCTACCGCCGGCGTATAGTGCCGCGAGCCCAGAAGCAGCTCCGGCGCGCGATACCAAATCGTGACGACGACCTTGTCACCCGTGAAAAGCGGCTGCAGCGGCTTGTAAAACAAGCGCGCGAGCCCAAGATCAGCGATCTTCACGATACCGCCAGCGGTCACCATGATGTTCGCCGGCTTCAGGTCACGGTGCAGAACCCAATTCTGGTGGAGGTACAGCACTCCGTTGATGAGTTGCCACAGAATCGATTTGACAGTCGACTCAGGTATTGGTCGCCGATCGGGATGAGAATGGAAATGCACGATTTGCTGTCGGAGACAAGTTAGCACTGCAGACTCTTAATGTCAACAAATAGCATAACCCACAAGCAAATCATGTTCCGCAAATTCAAAAACCATGTATATACACTTATCCTCGAGGATAATCTCAACAAGCGTCGTGACATTCACATGCTGCAGTTCTCGACACAATGCAATCTCACGACAGGCCGACTGGGATATTCCCGTGTAATGCGCAATCTCACCCTCTTTATCGGCTTTGAACTTCTTAATTGCAAATTCTCGAGTGTCACTGAAATACATTGCGTTAACTAGATTTTGCATGCACAAGGGGTGGATTGGTCACGAACCCCATTTTTGATCGCGCCTTGTATACCCTTCGCGAAAGCAAAGTAGTTAGTTTACATATACAGCTTTGCATTAAAGAGAGCTAATACAAACCTTCCGTATGTACCAGCGGCGATATATCCGATAATCTCATATTTATCTAATACTTTCTGCCGCTTGTTATCCCGACGTACCTTGTATGCTCCTAAAGGCGAGCGTGCCGAGAGCAACATTGCCTTTCTTTTCAGTCAAATGAAAATGCAGTATGTACAATTGAGTGATATATAGATGCAGAAAAGTAAGGAATATCTCGGAAAACAATTGGTCACAGCATTACTGTTGTTTTGTGCAGGATTGCGACGATACTGGCGCCGGCTGGCTGTGTCAGACACATCTAAACCTTAAGCGACGGAAATCAGAACTTATTCCATCGAAATCCAGCTTCTTTTATTCACAGTTCTTTGAGCATTACCTTTTATTTTGAAAAAATGAAGACAAAAATTACACCTCCACAAATTTACCTACATTTCAAATTATAATTGCAAAAACTAGTTATGGAAACAAATACATAGATGTGCAAAAAACTCCAGTTGTGGTACAGCGTGTAAGATATGATCATTTTGATGAATACGACGTTGTCGCAATTCGATTTTATAATATTTTCCTGACTCGCCGCCTCCGTCCAATTCCGTCCGCACACTTCGCCTCTCTATTCCCAGCCGTTTTGAACTTCTCGTCCCAAAAAGTCAAATGCGACAAATAACGATGCAAACCTCAGTTAATGGCAGCTTCATTCAAGCGGCCGCGCATAATCGGTGGGGAAACTACCAACTACGCCGTTGATTTCACCCTCAGTCCATCCTTCGCCCGTAGGAACGCCGGTGAGCATGATTTTGTCGCCCTCGTGTATCGTAAGCTCCGCGTCCGACCGTGCGGCATAGTCATACATTGCAACCTGTAGTAGAACCAAAGTTAACCAAAACCTGAAGTGTAAACCGCAACATGAAATAATAGATCCTCGAGGCTTACCACGTATTGCACTTTCTTCCCGCCCCGCTTTGGAGCCACCGCGGGGCCCTTCTTCCTTCCTCCCAAGGACGTCGAGATGCTCGCCGTGGAAGAAGACACGGACGACGCACGGGTCATATCCGGGATTACCTCAATATAACTGAACGGCACAAGTCCGTCGACACCATTACTTCGAATGAGAACCCAACCCGTACCGTCATGCGGTTCGACAAGCTCGACTTCTTCGCCTTCCGCCAACGGAATTTCGCCTTCACCATTGGGTTTGTATGCATACTTTGCGCGTGCTCGTTGCGCCCTGGACGACGACGCGCTGGATCCAGGCAGTGCGTAAGGGTCGTGTGTGGATGACGTCGTAGTTGACGCGTTTGACTTTGACTTTGAACGACCAAATCTCGACACCGAGTCCAGCATTGACGACGTGTACGCTGTCAGACCCGCCCCGTGACCAAACACTCCTCCATTGGCACTACTGCCATCGTCGTCCGGCCCAATACTTCCATTGAGGCTCTGGGCATCACCGCCCTTGGATTTCTTGTTCTTCTTCTTAACAGACATTCCAGGACAGTCAGCAGGGACTTTCAATTCACATCTCGCGTGGCACATAAAGCCGCAGTCGCGGCATTTGAATCCATGTTTCGAGAGCCCCCAAATCGTTTCGTTGCATAACTGACAGGTTGTTGGAATATTGAAGGACATGGCCTTCAAGTTGTGTGGTTTTGATCCCTTCACCAAGTCGCCGACGACAAGTTCGACAGTCTCAACTTCCACTTCCAACACGATACGTTTGGTGTCTGCTAATGAGGCTTCCTTTTGGACGGTCACGAGCTTTGAGAACACTTCATCAAAATTACCCTTCGTCGGATCTTTAATTGCCTGCTCGCGCAACTTGTACAGAGACTCAATATCCTTGCGCTTCTCCTCCACTGTCGCGCGCAAGTCTTGTATGCCCCGTCGAGATTTTGCAATTTTATTTCGCAAATACACCTTTGCCGGCTCGTCTGTGATCATTTCCTCGTCGTCGTGCCAAATTGGCGACGGCTCGTAAAGAAAGTCCTGAGGAGGCGCCCAATCCGGTACGGCGTTGTGGCGCATGAACATCGCCGAATCAAGAAAGGGGTCATTGCGCGCTATCGCGCTGATACTGGCTTCAAGGTACTCTTTGCAGCGATCGAGGCAAGAGACCTCAACTGTGGCGGCCTGCTTCCAAATAGTGTTCAGTTTGCGAACTCGGCCCTCATTTAGATCTTGCATGCTCTGCTTGCAAAGTTAGCGCCTGCCGATCTTATGGTTCCACGCAGAGGTATGACGTACGTCGAGCAATGACGGAATGTCTTGAAAATAGTACTTGTCCTTTATGCGATTCGCAACGTTGACGCTAATGAGATACGAGTTCTGACAAGAACTATTAGCATAGCATACGACTCCAAAATATACGCATAATAAAATATCTACCTTAGCATTATGCATATCCAGTTGATTCTGCTCAAAATTTCTGGTTGCTTTTGACTACAGCAAAGATTAGAAATAATGTACGACGTACAGCTCTAAAAGACCAAATTGCCAGATCGTACTTTGCTAGAGTCGAGCGATTTCTCGGCTTTTGCCCGGGAGTTTTCGACTACCTGGCATGTAGCATCGTAAGCGTGCTTCATTTTCTTTAGATCCGAGTATATCTCGTCTCGCTGTTCGTCCAGACTTTCGTTGAATTGCACGTGCTATTCAGGCATGATTCGATTAGCGAGCGGAATGACGAGACGGGAGGGCTGTGCGCACCTTTTTCCGAAACTCGTCGTATCTGTTTTGTAGACCTCGCAATTGATCGGCGACCAGCAATGTCATTTCGTTCGATAGTCTGTCGTGCTCGTTCGCGATGTTCTCGGTCTGTGTGAGAACGTCGGTCCACGTCACCAAGCTCGCACTATAGGTATCCGATTTAGTGAGCCGTTGATAATATAAAAGCAAAACTTCTGCAAGGAAATAGCGTACGACTCGAGAGAGCCGGGCGTCACCTGAGGAGTATCGCCCACACTCAGACTGATGCTCTTGTTGGCCTTCTTGTCGAAGTATTTCTTTGTGATGGCGAGAAGCTTGACGGAGTACTCTTTTTCAAGAGCTGCCCGTTCGCGGTAGAACAACTGCAGATCTTCAAGAGACCGGATGCTATTACCGATCTGTACAAGTGATGTGTTAGAAAATAAGTATCAATTGGCGTTGTCCGATGCGTCTGTACCCAGGCCTCCGTGACTTTGAATCCGTCCTTGAAGAAGAGTTAGCGGCTGCTGTTGCTAGTTCTCCTACAATAAACAAACCTTAAGCTCATTGCCAAACGACAGCTCATCGCCGTGGTCTTCCGTGCCATCCATTGACCACTAGTGATGATTTCGTGAGGATATATAATGTTTGCAATGGCACCACGGCTGCTATCGGCTACCGTTCAGTGGTGCTGCACTTTAACCCCAAGCTACAAACACCTTGTGCTTACACTGCATACTACAAACCCCATGTTCTGTTTGTCAGCAGCACAAGCGTCACACTCTTAGCGGGAACAGTTTTGAAGAACTGTTCGAGCATCTCACTTTCACAAAACTACCTTTGATCTCTTCTGTTCCTGCTCGTCGAATCGGCAGACAGTTTTGCTGATTAAAAGGGAGACCGACGAACGTCTGTTTCTGTACAGAAATAATTAGCGCCTCATTTGTACGATTATAAAACACAGGTACAAAGCGTCTCTTCGTCACTCTGCTGCCGAATGTGGAATTTAATCAACATTATGTACTACAGATGTCGAGCGAAGAATCCAAACCTACTACGCCGGCACCATGGGACACTCCCGCTGCTGGCGCTCCTCCATCCAATAAAGTTAACGAATCATGGAGCGAACTGTCTCCTTCTCCTTCTCCTCCTCCGACCGGTGACGCCGATGAGAAGGACGACGAAGCCACTGAACCTGTTGCACCTGCCGAAGCACCTGCCGAAGCACCTGCCGATGCACCTGCCGATCCCGCGGTAGACGATGAAAAGACTAGGCGGGATTCGACCAAGCACAAGGAGACTTTGACCGAAGAAGAAAAGAAGGAGCTGATTGCAGCTGTCGACAGTGGTCCTGGAGGCATTTCTCTTCTGGAGAGCGAGTATGAGGTCAAGGTCAAGCTCGCCGACATGCAAGCCGATCCCAACTCGCCCCTTTTTTCTATAAAGTCTTTCGAGGAGCTTGGACTGAAGGACGAGCTGCTAAAGGGAGTTTTTGCTATGAAGTTCCAGAAACCATCGAAGATCCAAGAGCGTGCCTTGCCACTTCTTTTGCACAACCCGTAAGTCACGCGAGTAATGGTGGAGTTTTCCAGCAAGAACTAACAATGGACATGATCACACAGTCCCCGAAATATGATCGGTCAATCTCAGTCCGGTACGGGCAAGACTGCCGCGTTTGTGTTGACCATGCTATCCCGTGTCGATGAGAGCCTTGCAGATGTGCAAGCACTGTGTCTTGCGCCGTCGCGTGAGCTTGCGCGGCAGATTATGGGGGTTGTGCGTGAGATGGGCCAGTTCACCAAGGTTACAACTGCATATGCCATTCCGGGAGAACGGGTTGGACGTCGCGAGTCGGTGCGGGCGAATATTGTCGTCGGTACTCCCGGAACTGTTTTAGATCTGATCTACAGACGTCAGCTTAGGCTTGACAAGCTGAGGGTGTTTGTTCTCGACGAAGCAGATAATATGATCGAGGGACAGGGCCACGGCGAGCAGTGCATCCGGGTGCGAAATGCGCTACCTGCGACAACGCAGCTCGTGCTGTTTTCAGCGACGTTTCCTGAAGAAGTGTCGGAATATGCGCGCAGCATTATTCCGGGCGCGAACGAGATCCGACTAAAGACGGAGGAGCTGAATATCGGCGCGATCAAGCAGCTCTACATGGACTGCGATGGCGTGGAACACAAATATTTAGTTCTTGTGGAACTTTACCATTTGCTGACCGTCGGTTCTTCGATTATTTTTGTGCGCACGCGTAATACGGCAGATGAGATCCAGAAACGAATGGCTGAGGACGGACACAAGGTGTCTGTGCTGCACGGTAAGAACGAGCCCGCCGAGCGTGACCGGATTCTCGAGGACTTCAGGGCAGGCCGTAGCAAGGTTCTCGTGACAACCAACGTCCTGGCGCGCGGCATCGACGTGGCGAGTGTGTCGATGGTAATCAACTACGATATCCCGACCCACGAGAATGGAGAGCCGGATCCTCAGACGTACCTGCACCGTATTGGCCGGACAGGACGGTTTGGCCGTGTGGGTGTGTCGATATCGTTTATTCACGATGAGCGGTCGTGGAAACAGCTGAGCCAGATCCAGAACTATTTTGGGCTCGAGATGACGCGTGTGCCGACGGACGACTGGGACACGGTGGAGAGCATCTTGAAGCACGCGCTGAAGGGCGTGAAGTTGTAGGTGCGGTGACGCGTTGTTGCTTTGCTGTGCGGCTACGACTGTACGGCTGTGGATGTCCGTGTATGAAATTGATGATGAAAGTATATAATTGTGGTGGAATTTGTAAATTAGATGCGTTTTTAAATGAGTTGACTATTGATAACCGAGCGTCTATTTTTGTCCAAATAAGGTTGTTCGACGCATTGTGTTCCCGACGCGTGCGTTTTTTGCTGTTTCGGGCCAGACTAGCTCCAATCCAGCCTAGCGCGTGCGGCGGGGTGCCTGTTCAGGCAGGGGCTGGCTGCTGAAACAGGCAACTGGGCTGTTTCGGCATAGTCGTTTTTGGTTTTGTGTTTTTTTTGCCGGGCGCGTCTGGCATGCAACCCAACCAAAACTCCTCCCGGGCCGCTTCACATTCCTTTTAAGCCTCCTCTTCACTCGCTCGTTTGTGCCTCTCATCCGCTCGTTTTTCCCTGCAGCCAGCATGAAGTTCGCGTCTTTTGTTCTTTCGGCGCTCGCGGCAGCGACGGTCGCGTTGGCCGACCTCAATCCAATCACTATTGACGGCAACGGTACGTGCTCTGTCATCCCGAACAGGTCCTGTCAGCCTGCCCAGGCCATGCTAACTTACACCCCTTTCCAGCGTTTTTCGACTCCGTCACGGGCGACCGGTTCTACGTCCGTGGTGTCGACTACCAGCCGCCGGATGCGACCGGCGCGACTATTGACCCACTTATGGACGTCAACGTGTGTACGCGCGACATCCCCTACATCAAGGCACTGGGCATGAACACCATCCGCGTCTACCACGTCGACAACTCTGCCGACCACTCCGCGTGCATGCAAATACTCCAAGACAACGGCATCTATCTTATCCTCGATGTCGCGACCGCAGAAGACGCCATTAGCCGGGACTACCCCATGCTTTCTTACAACTACGTGCTGCTCCAGCACAACTTCGCCACTATCGATGCGTTCAAGAACTATACAAACGTGTTGGGTTTTGTTGCCGCCAACGAGGTCGTCAACTCTGTCAACACCACGGACACGGCCACCGTGCTCAAGGCTGTCATTCGTGACATGAGGACCTATATTAAGGCCCAGTCCGACCGTTCCATCCCTGTCGGCTACTGCGCGGCTGATGTCGCCGAGAACCGCTACGAGCTGGCGCATTATCTCAACTGCGGCGATGCAGATGAGCGTGCTGAGTTCTTTGGTTTGAACGACTACTCGTGGTGCGGTGCGTCCTCGTACACACTTTCTGGATATAACGAGAAGGTTGCGAACTTCAACAACTACTCCATCCCGCTTTTCCTTTCCGAGTACGGTTGCAACCTCGTCGAGCCCCGTCTTTTCTCTGAGGTCAAGGCTCTCTACTCCTCGCTGATGACTCCTGTCTTTTCTGGAGGTTTGGTTTACGAATACGTCATGGAGGCCAACGACTATGGTCTTGTAAATATTACATACGGTTCCTCCGATGTTACTCTTCTTCCCGACTACTTCAACCTTCAGGCTCAGCTCAACTCGACCACTGATCCTCAAGGGGACGGCGGCTACCATACGAACAACACTGAGAGCGACTGCCCTGCGTTCGTTGCTGGCTATTGGGAAGCTAACAACACGCTTCCTGCTATGCCCTCTGAAGCGTCAATTTATCTCAAGTCAGGTGCTGGAAAGCCACTCGGTACTGACGGCCCGTCGAACGAGTGGACGCCGGAATCGTCCATCAGCGCCAGTATTACTGCTTCTTCCTCTGCTGCTGGCTCTTCCGTCTCTGCGTCCGCCTCTGAGACCGGCTCAGAGTCTGCCTCTGCGTCCGCTTCTGCGTCCGCCCATGCTTCCGCCCATGCATCACATTCGTCAGGATCGATGGCGTCCTCCTCCAGATCGTCCTCCGTCGCGCGGGCGTCAGCCACTGAAGCCTCTGATGTCGGTTCGTCCACTTCTAACGTGGGATCGTCTGATTCTGAAGGAGACTCGTCGTCGTCGTCTTCGTCCTCGTCGTCTACTGATTCGTCGTCTTCTGTCTCGTCGTCTTCTGCGGCAACGTCGTCCTCTGCCGCTGGAGTGTTGCTCCCCTTTGCCGGTCTTAAGGCGTATGTCGCTCCCGCCGTCGTTGTTGTGGCTTCCTTCGGTCTTGGTCTCTTTGCGTTTTAAGAACACTTATTCGATCGCACTAGTGCGTTTTGGCACTATCAGTTCGTATTCGTTGTTATTTGGTTCGGGTCCGTTTTGCTTGGTTTGAACAATTAGTCGTTCGTTGGCCCGTCGCTCTTTTATTTTCGCTTATTCGTTGCAACAAAGATTATAGACTGCCGCGATTTGTATGACATTTAATATTTTGTATTATGAGTAATTAAGGTAGTGAATCTGCTTTTGGGTATTTTCACTATATATAGACGAATATAAAAAATGACAATTGGTGCGACATCAGGCGAATATATCATCTCATACCTAGACTATTTTGTAAGCGTAGGCGCCGCACCATTTAAAATCATATCATGGCAGACGTCCAAACAGAGCGCACGAGCTATCGATAAAGATTACCATAGCACGACAATGGGCCGCGACCCGCTGATAGGTCTAGTGGGTAAGCCGTCCAGCGGCAAATCGACAATGTTTGTCATACATTCTTCTTGCTGGTTTACCTACTCTAAATATGTCTAATCTTTGACTTGTGAAGGTTGAACAGTGAGTTGCCCGCCAAGTAAATTGCTTGTTGCGCGCCCATCTTGCCACGCCTCTGTCCGATAAACTAAAGCTTCGAATACCAAGGTCTTACGGACGCCAGTGCAAAGACAGGCGCCTTTCCGTTTACGACAATCGACCCGAACAAAGCCACGGGGTACCTCCAAATCGACTGCGCCTGTTCGAGGTTTGGCAAGCAGGCTCTCTGTCGCCCCAACTATGGCTCATGCAAGGACGGCAAGCGGTTTGTGCCGGTAATGCTGCTCGACGTGGCAGGACTGGTTCCTGGTGCCCACGAAGGACGAGGATTGGGGAACAAGTTTTTGGACGACTTGAGGCACGCAGATGCGCTGATTCACGTCGTGGATGTGTCGGGAAGTACGAATGCTGAAGGCAAAGCGACTAGGTACGTCCGTGCGACTGATGTGGGCGCTTGTCATTTATGCCAAGTACTAAACATGACTCTAGCGGATACGATGCCCTACAAGACGTGGAATGGCTCCGCGGTGAAATCATGCGTTGGATTGAAGGTAACCTTCTCGAAAAGTGGGGATCTATAAAGAGACGCCACGTCTCCACGAAATCTACCGCTGTAGACACTCTGCAGAATCAATTTAGCGGTTTGTGCACGCCTTTGATAATTTTTCTATTTCCCCCCATTTAGCGTACTAATATCTTGTACTCACAGGATACGGAAGCACAGCCGCCGTGGTGCAGCGTTGTCTTGACAGAATACGATTGACTGAGCCACTTGAAAGCTGGGATAGCAAAATGATAGAGCATGTTGTTTCGGCATTTGTCGACGAAAAGTTTCCTACGGTCCTTGTAAGTCTAGCTATTTATGAATCTATAGAGTTTTCTCTGACCCATGTGGTAGGCATTAAACAAAATAGATCACCCCGACGCAGACAGGTGTATATATCGCATTACACATAAATACAAGGATCCTGATAAAATTGTTTTGACTTCTGCGATATCGGAAGTTTTCATCAAAAAGCTAGTCAAACAAGGCTACGCCCACTACGAAGAAGGCGGCAGCGACGTAATCACAAAGAACGAAGATCCGGATGACCATTACCACCTGAAGCCAATTGTCGATGAGAGGTTACAAATGTACGCACGATGTTTTGCATGTCTAGCATTTGGCCTTTGGTTCTAATTCCTTCATGAATCTATCTAGACGAATAGATACTCTTCGAGACATGCTCTTCTACCGATGGGAATCCACCGGGGTTATCAAGGCTCTGCAAGCTGCCGCCCGCACGCTACAATTGGTGCCTGTCTTCACAGTCCGCAACATCAACACGTTCACGAACTCCTCCACGGACAATGGCGTTTTTAAGGACTGCGTGCTTGTCAAGCGCGGCACGCAGGTTGCATCCGTGCTGCGAAGGATAATGGGCGACGTGCCCGTCGCGTTTGTCGAAGGCGTGGGTGGCGTGCGCGTTGCGAAAACGGATGTCGTAGACGACGGAAAAAATGATATCCTGTGTTTTAAAATCGGACATTGATGTATTTTGAATACTAGACGCTTTTGAAGATTTAGCATATGAGTAACCATGGAGCGGAGGCAGAGTGATCCATGCTTCCTTTTGACAATCAGCGCCACTAGCGCATTTGCATTTTACCAACTTTTCGGTGTCGCAAATATCGCCGCGAACTCCAAGTTGTCTGAGACCAATTGTCTACAATACGGAAAAAACATCTGCGGGGAAAACGAGAAGTGTTCCGCCGAGGAAGTCGTTAAAATACATCTGTCCACTTTTCGTTATGTCTCGATACGGTATAGTGGAGCTAGCGATAGGAAATGCTGAAAGTTTATCTAAGACGCCATTTCCGAACTGAACTTCTGAGTCCGGTTACATTCGAAAGAGACATGGTAAATTACACTAAAGTGAATCTGACATAATGAATGCATGATTAACTAATGTAATTGTTTAAGTGTGAATACATTCGTTCCGGGCCACTGCAGACGATTCGCAGAACTTTGCCAAACACCGTTTCAGAAGGTAGTAGTAGTTCCAAACCTTGGACCTTGCAAACAACTTCACGCTGGCACGCAATTATCATTTCTAATCAACCAACAATTTCCTCGTACAGCCAAATTCAAGCGCCACTTAATAGTTATGTGAACATTCATGTCCGAGCGCAAAAGAGGAGGAGGTGCGTGCTCGGTCGAAGAAGCGCTCGGGGCAAATCTTTATTTTAAACTCCAGCATTATGAAATCAGGGGCCGCCGCGGGAGGTAGTTATCATCCTTCAGTCACCCGACAATTCTCGGGCTCCACTTACCTGATTGTGATGTATTTCAGACTGATACTGTCGAAGAAAATATATCAAGTTGTAACTGCCTGCTATAGATTCATTCCTCCATCATGAAACCAAATGTGGGGTTTGACTTGGGAGGGTTAGGCCCTCTTTGGTATACTGTGACGTGGACAACACCACGATTTCGCTATCCGATTCACCTTGAAACTATTTCTCTCAAGACGATCGAGCTTTAGAGGCAGATTGCTTTTGAGCCTGTTATACCATACTAAGCAGATTGTTTATCGCAGATGGATCTGCACTTGGCCGCTTTGTGCGGCATTTGTAAGAACAATTGACTGAATTGCCGTTATCATTGGAAATTGTCGGCATTCGTGCAGTCCATGTGGCTTGGCATTGTAAGCCACGTAAAGAATGAGTTAAACTAATTGCAAAAATGCCCATTTCTCGCAATACCAATTCGTTCTTCGTTCATAATATTTCTTGCCAGTCTATGTCAAACCTAGCCATAGTTATACGAATATCTGGTAAATAGCCCCCGCTTGGTACAAATTACAGCAGACTTCGGGCAACGAGTTTGTTGGTGCTGATGACGCGACGACGACGAAGTCTAAGCTCATAGTTGGCTGCAGATGCCAAGATCTCCAGCTCAAATGTTTGCTGGACTTACGATAGCGTTATTGGAAAAGTGACTGCCATCGTCAGTCATTCATACAGCGACGAAAAAACACCATCATTATAGATATCTGTATGATATGTAGGACGGATCACCGCTCATATGCCAAGTATTCGTCTTTTCTGACGATAGAGACACTTATGCGATATGGCGGAGTAAAAGAGTCAGATAAGCGTCAAGGTTTTAGTTCCCAAGCATATCCCGGCATTTGTTCGAACAATTGTCACAAATTTGCGAATAGCCGGACCGGCTCCGGCGAGCCGGCTCCGGCTTTGCCAATCAAGTAGCGTGCTTGGTTTTATATGCCTGTTCATGCTTATTTTGGTCTTGTGTTGTGGAGACAGGACAAAGCCAGCCTGGGATTTCCTGGCATCGAAGTTCGGCCATGCAACAAAATTTCTTCATCATTTCAGCATATCTTTGTGAATAACTGACTGCACATTTGGAAAGTCGTCACACTGAAATGTCTAGAGAATGTCAGTGCTCATATTAGATCACTTCAACTACAATGGCGAGCTTATCCGGTTTTTGGTGGCCATGCAGCGGTAAAGCTTTAGTGCCTTTTTAAGCTGTGCACGTAAATCTTGGCGAGAATTAAAACTGCGTGATAAATTTCCACACACATTGTGCAGTTCATACGGTGCTTGCCCTGATATCATTGTCCACCATACCAGTTAGCTGACGGATGATACCTACTTATTCGCATATCTTTCATAATGGCCAAGCGTGCCAAAACACTGATCGCTAACAAATCAGCACCAGCTTTTTCAAGGAAGTGATAAGACAATCTTGATACTTTGGATACGTGGCAGATGCCTAGACATGGCCTACAGGTGGCTCTTGTAGTCTTGGAAATCGTGTCAGTCCGAAGTCTATACTGTTATCTAGAACACGGGTTTTGCTTTCCCTGCTGATATCTGAATCCCATTGGAAGCACTGCCTCTATACATGCGCGCCGCGTGGTTTCTGCTTTAGGCTGGCCGTTATCTGAACGATTGCGGACGTTTAATTTTTTTTTTCGCGTAAAATGAGAGCCTTCTGATGCAAAAGTACTTTGTTTTCTTGGGCGTCATGGTGCAATTGTGGAAATTTCGCGAGGAAGAGATAAGCCGTCCTTGGAAATTCCTATTGCCCTGTTCTGTTATAAAAGACACTCTCACGCCAATGATATGGAACAGCGTTTGAGAATTCCTCTGTTACTTAGATCTATCGTCCTTCCTTCGGGTTTTTGAGACTAAGGGTGAGCTAAGTAGTCTTCGAGTTTTGTAAATGACCGTACTAATTTATTCTCTACTTGCATAGATGTCAGAAAAGCAGATTTATGAAGTGACCAGCGAAGCTGTCGACGATAGAACTGATGTCTTTGTCAATGACAAGAAAGAACATGACATAAGCATCGATGAAACAGACGAGATTGAGCGCGAGAAGATCATTGCTCGCATCCGGGCGATGAACAAGATCGGTGACACCGGCGACGACGAGGAGACTGATGCCGCGTCTGAGTACCTCTATGAGAAGCTGACAGAGACTTCTCTCGAACAGGC
This sequence comes from Lipomyces sp. NRRL Y-27488, assembly GCA_030556275.1. Classification (NCBI taxonomy): domain Eukaryota; kingdom Fungi; phylum Ascomycota; class Lipomycetes; order Lipomycetales; family Lipomycetaceae; genus Lipomyces; species Lipomyces sp. NRRL Y-27488. Next base: position 193,629 of record JAKTPS010000003.1, on the reverse strand, counting down.
CCTTGAGATCATTAAGCAGGCGCTTATTGATCACTATGGAGACGTTAACTTTGAGAACGAAACTTATGACCAATTGGAGCTCATGGCCAAGGGCCCGGAGTTTTATGGAGCAGACTTCGACACATATGAACTGGACACTCGTTTGGAAGCCACAGTTCTGTATTATCATTCGCCTTATCCCGAAGTTCGAGCTGTGACTGATCCCTTTGACGACCCCGAGATGCCTGTCGAGACTCTTCGTGCGTATATTATCGGTTCACTATGGGTCGCCATCGCAAGTTTTATCAACGAGTTTTTCTATTTCCGTCAACCGTCGCTCAGTTTGAAATCTACTGTCGTTCAGCTTTTCATCTTTCCTTGCGGCAAGTTCACACAGCTGTTGCCGGATTGGGGAGTTACACTTTTTGGAGCTCGTTACAGTCTTAATCCTGGTCCATGGACGATCAAGGAGCAGATGCTGGCTACGATTATGGTTAACGCAGCCGGCCAGACTTCAAACTGGATGGCCATGACGGTCACACTTCGTCATAAACTGTTTTTTGGATACGAATGGGTTGACACTGGATTTGTGTTTGTCATGAATTTTGCCAGTTTATACTTCGGATATGGATTGGCGGGACTAATGCGCAAGTTGTGCATTTTCCCTGTGAAGGCGGTATTTCCTAACATTCTTCCAACCTTGGCCTTGAGTCGAGCATTGATTGTGAAGGAAAAGAGAACTAAGGTCAACGGGTGGTCAATTTCTCGACAAAAGTTTTTCTATCTCGTATTCTTTCTGTCATTTTTATATTTCTTCGTTCCGTCGTTTCTTTTTAGAGCCGTGAGCTACTTCAACTGGATGACGTGGATAGCGCCGAAAAACGTCAAGCTCGCAATGATTACTGGTTCGTTTATTGGTGTTGGAGTTAACCCGATCCCCTCGTTTGATTGGGCTGTACTCAACTATGGCAACCCTCTCGTCTATCCGTTTTTTGCGTTCATGAACAAGTTCATTGGCATCATCTTGTCCGGAATTATCATGATTGGTTTATATTGGTCGAACTACAAATGGACGGGTTATTTCCCGATCAATTCCAACAGCATCTATGACCGGAATGGCGGGCAATACAACGTGTCTAAGATTGTCACCAATATGGAGTTTGATGAAGCGAAGTATTTGGCGTACTCTCCTCCTTTTATGTCTGCCGGAAATCTGGTCGGAACTGGTGGCCTTTGGTCGGTCTACACCTGCGTGTTTGTCTACATCGTCATTAGCGAGTACAAATTGCTGTGGGAGACATTAAAGCTCTTTGCGACATCGATACGCCATCCCACCCGCAACTCACTTGATGAATTCAACGATCCGCATTCGCGTATGATGATGAAATATAAGGAGGTTCCTGACTGGTGGTATGCTGTTCTCTTCCTCGCGGGTATGGCTACTGCTTTTGCTGCCATATTCGGATGGCCGACTACGGTTCCGATTTGGACAGTGATCATGATCTTCCTATTCAACATTTTTATGTTGATGCCGACTCTTGTTATCTTGTCTCGAACTGGATATATGATGGGCTTTGGAGCGTTTTCAGTTATTCTTGCCGGATATATGGACCCGGGAAATCCTATCACGAATATCGTTATTCGAATGTGGGGTTACAACATCGACGAGCAGAGCGAGTCGTTTATTGCTGATCAGAAGATTGCTCACTATGCGAAGATTCCCCAGCGCGCATCCTTTAGGGCACAGGTGTGGGCTACTTTGATTCAGTGCTGCTGCACGGTCGGTGCTGTCGAAGCACTCTTCGTGTCCGTCAAAGATTTCTGCAGCAAGACTCAGCCTGACAGATTTGTCTGCGCCTTCCCGCGTACTGTGTATTCCGATGCGATCATGTACGGTGTCATTTCGCCGGACCGTGTCCTGACAACCCTGTATCCGGCGTTGAAGCACGCTTTCTGGCTTGGCGCGGTGATTGCTGTTCCGTTTGGCCTCGCGCAATTGCGCTGGCCGCAGCGTCTGAAGAACTACAACCCGGCACTCGTCGGATACGGCACCATTTTCTGGGGTTCGACTTACAATCTCACGTATTATACGGGCGGCCTCTATCTATCGGTCTTCTTCATGTACTTCCTGCGAAGATACTACACCGGTTGGTGGTCGAAGTACAATTATATTCTGACGTCGGGTATGTCTGCCGGTGTTGCATTTGCTGGTATCGTTATTTTCGCATCATTGCAGTACCCGCAGGTCAAACTCAAATGGTGGGGAAACACTATTTACTCGGCAGGTGTCGATTATGCGCAAAACGCGTCTATCTTGGCTATTCCGGACACCGGCATTGGGCCAGCAGTTGGGGAGTTCCATTAAAGGGATTCTGTTTTGTATTTATTCGCTTTTTCTTTCTGTTCACACGAATGGACTTCATGAGTTTTTAATAGAATAATTAATCTATTAACAGTAATGTCACCTGTATCCTATCAAATGCGAAGAAGTAGAACCTGAAAACTGCGAAGTATCGCAAATATCACCTGGACGGACTCCGAAGTAAGGGACTTCGGTGATTAGAACCATACTTACTCAAACTTTGCCCTTGACTCTCCGTGAATCCTTTCTTAAAAATCAAGAAGAGGTATTTATTCCTAATGCTTCTGTTTAATTGATGAGAGCATGCGTATTGCTACGCTAATTGAGTCAGAAAGGCGGAGAAATAATAGCTCGGTATCATATCTGATCCAACGAAGAAAGCCATGTTTTCTTCTGGTGGTAAATCTCTAAGCCCAGCAGCTTTTTCACTAGCCGGGACCATTTAGAGCAATGTTCAGGATCTCCGTTCGTTCGAATAAAAAAGACGAATGTCTGATAGCCGAATAATTTAAAATTTTGACAAAATGGGCCTGGATCAGAACAGCAAAATAAGTAACCAAGACCTGCACCCCAAAGCAAAAACAAAAATATAAGGGTATGATTGAAGCAGACCCATCAACTATCATAATACCAGTGTAACTTCATTATCCAACAACATAAAGGCACAAATAGTAGCACAAATAGAAAAGGGGAGGTGACTTGCCGAGCGTGCTTGCCTAATCGGTCGCGTCGGCTATGCATTGGTAAACAAGGGCTAGGGTCTGACCCTGTTGTTCCTCATTCCGCACACTGCAGACAACAAACGCGCATTTGTGTTTTCCATTAGCCGTCTTCAGTCACAGCAACAAGCATCCTGACGTCTCCGGGAGATTTCCACAGTGTCTCCAGCAAGCAACAGCGCGTCCTGCCACGATCGCGCCCATTCAGCGCGTTCAGCCATTCGTTTTGCCCGCGTGGTCGCCGTCACTTCTTCTACGCCGTCTACGCGGGGACAACGTCAAGAGCACGAGCAGAACCGGCGTCACTACTAGTGCCCGGGTTGACGAGAAGGAAAGGTTACCGAATCGGATCGTGAAACGAAAGGGCCTGTCGCCTGCACTTGTCTTTGCGCTAATTGCCGTTTGCGAGCTTTTGCTACGTTTGTTCCGGTATTGCACGGATCAACAACATCAACACCAGATTTATCAGCAGACTCCGGTCATTTTGCCCGAGGCGCGCCGACGTCGTCGAGTACTGCTTTTACGCTTTTGCGTTGCGTACGGTTCCACTCTTACTGCGTCGTATAACACTCCCCCATCGTTGGAAGAGAGGTCACCTGCAACGCCTTACCGGACAAGAAGGTTCGTTGTCACGCCCTACGTCTCTCTCACAATGCCACGGTCCGGTACGCCAGCTCGGCCGGCGAAAGCTGCCGCCGCGTCGTTTTCGCCTATTGAGCTTCGCGTGCTCGTCGAAAAGATTCTATACCCTGCCGGCATCGACGATCCCGTCACCGGCACCCCGCTCTATATTCTCAACTCCACCGCGCTTCCGTCTCCTCGCACGGTGTCATACTCTCTTCTACTTCCGCATCTTTTGGACGTTATTGCTCGCATGGATTACTCCGTGCTCTTCTTTGCCGGCGGAGCACCAAACAGACCGTCCTGGGCATGGATGATACACACGTACTCCGTGCTCGACCGGGACGTGCGGAAACGGCTTAAGCGCCTATACATCGTGCACGAGAACTGGTGGGTGCGAACGATCATGGAAATGGTTGCAGGTTCGGTGTCAGGGAAATTCAGGAAAAAAGCCGTGCATCTGCAGAATATCTCTGTGCTCGCGCAACATCTCGATATTCGCTTCATCCCCATCCCGCTGGCTGTGTACGTTCATGACAGAAAGCTTGAACCTGAAATCGACTTTGTGAGCCCCCACCCACCTATATTTGGACGTGACCTGCCATCCAAGGACGTCGTACCACTGTTTTGGCGCGAATGCATTCATCACCTTGCCGTTGAAGGAATATATACGGAAGGCATATTTCGAGTCTCTCCACGTCTGGACCATCTTGAGATCCTTCGCGAAGCGTTTGACAGGTGCCAGTTGGTCAATCTATCAGACTATACGCCGCACGTGTCTGCATCCGTCCTTAAGCTCTTTCTTCGCTTGCTACCTACCGCGCCGCTTCCACACAGCCTGTCGACGACATTTGAGGATTTTTCGCCGTCCAGAGAAAACACTGTGCGTGTTGCAAACGAGTTACCGCCGCAAACGCTTGCCCTTTTTGCATTGTTCGTGCCTCTCCTGCGCGCGATCGCGCTGAACGAGCGGAATACGCGCATGAGCGTTGTGAATCTTGCCCGCGCCATTACGCCGAGTCTGATTCGAATATCGATGCCTACGGACGAGACGCCTGATCTTGTGACTTACAACGCCACGGCGACCAAGGCCAGTGAATCGAGTGCGACACTTGTGGGCAGCGAAGAGGTAGTGTACATTTCGGATCCAGCCGAGATGGTTCGAGTGCTTGAGTTCAACATGAAGTTGTTTGAGTGTTTGATTTACTACTGGAATGAACTGCCGTTTGTGGTAAAGGCGAAAGAGCAAGGACCGAAAAACGAGGAGAATGAAGACAATGACAAGGAAGACACTGCGCGGAATTCAAGCTCAAGTTCAAGCAGGAGATCGTCATCCTCATCGACTGCGTCGGCAGTGAAGAAACAGCTACCGCCTCCATTGCCGCTGAGAAAGTTTACGCCGCCAGGGAGTACATATACTTTGGGCGTATCTACGCAATCGTTGTCGTCGGCCTCCTCGCCTTATCTATCGCCGTCGTCGTCCTCGCCTACCACTTCGTCCTCTTCTTCGGTTTCCTCGCCACTATCGTCTGCAAGCTCTGCAAGCTCTGCAAGCTCGGCAAGCTCCGTGGCAACGTCTGCAACGCCGTCTCCCGAACTCGGGCAAGACGACAGTGAATTGGAAAGCACCAAGATCGCACCAGATCAGCTTTCGCTGAATAACCCGGCAAAAGAGAAAGTCAAGTTTTCGTATGCTTCAAAGAAGGAGCCGGAGAAGGTGGTTACGCCATCGTTGAGGAATGCGGCGTCCACGGCGACCTTACTCAACCAACAGCAAGCGCCAAGCTTACCAGCAAAGCCGACATTTTCATACACATCAAAAGTGGAATCGTCATCTTCATCGACGACGCTGCCGGCGGCCGCCGAGGAGAAACCGTACATACCGCTGCCAACCACAACCGCATTCCTATCGTCGACTTCACTTCCGCGGGCAAGGTCATCATCAACGTCCGCGGCCAGTGGACCCTCGCGTCGAGGCGTGACGGTTGTGGGTGGATTCCGGTGCATCTCCGGTGATACCCAGGACAAGGCCGCCGTGTTGCGCCAGGTGTCGCCGTACGTGACGACGCAGGCCGCCGTGGTCAAGACCGACCGCCTTCTCGCGAAGCCGCGGCCGCCGGGCGCGAGCGCTGGCGTGACGTCCGCAGGACTAATGGTGGGCGGGCCGACGATCAGCAATACGTTTGGAAAGGAGAACGTCGCGCCGGCGCCGCCGGCGGTGCCCGCGAAACCGGTGAAGGCCGGCAGCAGTGGCGGCGGGGGGTTGCGGAATCGGACCGAGGACGACGACGTGGCTGGCGGAAAAGGCAACGCGGGGCTTGCGCGGAAAAAAGGAAGGATAGTCGAGGAGCTGGCGAAAATATACGAGGAGCGGAGCCAGAGCGCCGAGTTGTTAGTGCAGATGGGTAAGCGATGATTGTGAATGGGATGGTTACGACATGGAGGACGGGGTATAAAGCTCATTTTTTATTTTTTATTTTCATTTTTTTTATTTTACTTACGGGATGACTGGAATATTTTCATTTTTTGGGATTTTATATGTTTGTGATGAGAGACGTTTTCTTTTTTCTCTTTTGCGCTGCATGTTGGCATTATGCATTTATAAGTTACATCATATATACAAGAACTTGACGAACTATATGATATCCAATCCATTTGTTGAGTATATACACGGGTCACAGTCACGTCGCAGTCACGGATCACGGCCGGGCGAGCGCCTAAAGCCCAGCGCGTCCCGCAAAACCGCCCGAACGACCAACGAGAATTTTTATGTCGTCCTCCCCCCGTCTCCGCAGCCTTTCCCGCGTCCGCCTCGTCGCGAAGCAACTCTCCGGTCAATCGATGTCTTCCGCATACACCCCGCATCCCGTCGGCGCGGCGAACACGCCCGAGTACCGCGTCTTCATCGAGAAGGACGGCGTGCCGGTGTCGCCGTTCCACGACATCCCGCTCTTCGCCAACGAGCAGCACACCGTGCTCAACATGGTCGTCGAGATCCCGCGCTGGACGAACGCGAAGCTCGAGATCTCCAAGGAGATCGGCCTGAACCCGATCAAGCAGGACGTCAAGAAGGGCAAGCTGCGCTTCGTCCGCAACTGCTTCCCCCACCACGGCTACATCCACAACTACGGCGCGTTCCCGCAGACGTGGGAGGACCCGAACGTCGAGCACCCCGAGACCCAGGCAATCGGCGACAACGACCCTCTCGACGTGTGCGAGATTGGCTGGCAGGTGTCGTACCCCGGCGAGGTCAAGCAGGTCAAGGTCCTCGGCATTATGGCCCTCCTCGACGAGGGCGAGACCGACTGGAAGATCATCGCCATCGACGTGCGCGACCCGCTCGCGCCCAAGCTCAACGACATCGAGGACGTCGAGAAGTACCTCCCCGGCTTGCTGCGCGCCACGAACGAGTGGTTCCGCATCTACAAGATGCCGGACGGCAAGGAGGAGAACCACTTTGCCTTCTCGGGCGAGTGCCGCAACAAGAAGTACGCCGACGAGATCATCCACGAGACCAACGAGGCCTGGAAGCGTCTCGTCGAGGGCAAGGTCGCGGACTCGAAGGGCATCTCGCTCACCAACACCACGCTCAAGGACTCTGCGGCCTTCACCGAGGCGTCCGCGGTCGACATCCCGCCCGCCGAGTTCCTCGCGCCCGGCCCCATCGACCAGTCCATCGACAAGTGGTTCTTCCTTGCCGGTGCCCAGTAGGTTTCTTGGTTCAAGTTTTTTTTTTGGCCTGCAAGTGCATGCTCTCTGTATGAGGTGGCAGTAATTTTATTAAAAGAAAAGCGTAATCTATATTGTAGTTAATCTCAGTTTGTCATAACTAGTCTAAATGAACAATTCTGTTGGTTTTGGCCGTCTTTTCCTCGCTCTCACTGCAGCGACTTGAGCATCTGGTCCAGCTGAATCTTGTTGTACTTGATGTACTTCTCTGTGTGCTTGCTGAACTCGCCCGACTTGTACTTCTCGAAGAACCGGTTGTACAGCGGCGAGATGAAGCTGACTTCCTTGGCCAGGAACGCGCGCAGGTCCGGGTCCGTGAACCCATACTCCTTGAACTTTGCAACCAGATCCTCGAATTCGGTGTTGAAGCTCTTAAACTTCTCCTTGATCTGCTCCCTGTCCTTGGTGCTCATCGTCCCCTTTGACGAGCTTGCTTGTTTTGACGTGACCGTGTTTGACCGGACGATCGTGACGTCCATGAGATGGCCCGCGCACACCTTCCAGCCCTCGAGGAACATGTTGAGCCCCTTCTTGCGGATCTTCTCGAGCCTGTCGTACCCGCCTCCCGCCGTGACGATGGCGGAGATCTCGCGCGAGCTGCGCAGGCCGCGCTCGACGTACAGCAGGTTGGCGATGATCTGCAGGCCGACACGCGTGGCCTTGCGGTACTGCGTGCGGGCCTTGCTCTCGATGTTGCCGAGCAGATCGTCGATGCATTCCGAGATGAACAGCGAGAGGATCTCCGCGCCCATGTAGGAGTTCTTTGGCGTGCTGCTGCCGGACGCGGTGGATAAGGTCTGCTGGTACGTGAGACGCAGGGAGGTCCACGTTGACGGTGTGCCGAGCGGGATCAGCAGAGGCGCGAGAACGTTGTCGTATTCCTCGAGCTTGACGAGCCAGGTCGTAGTCTGCTTCGTGATCTCGAGCACCTGGAAGTCCAGCGGCAGCTGCGCGACGGACTGCACGGAGGACTCGATGTGGGTGAGCATCTCGCCGAACGAGTCCTGGGCGGTCTTGCGCAGGTCCTTGCCGGCCGAGTCGAGGTTCAGGGGCGGGTTGTCGACGGCGAGGAGCAGCTCGCCGGACGCGAAGTGGATCTGGTCGAGCAGGTCGTACACGTAGAAGCACTCGACGACGATGTTTTTGCGGATCTGGGCGTTGATCGCCGCGGTCGTGGCCTGGAAGTTCTTCTCGACGTCCTTGAGTGTCGCGCTCGTCGCCGCCTGCATGTCGGTCTTGGACTTGAACACGGTCCGGATGTTGGCGTCCTCCTGCGACAGCGCGTTCGTGATCGCGGTCACGTAGGCCCTGAACTGCGGCGAGCCCTTCTTGTAGGCCCCGCGCTTGGCGCTGTTGTCGGGCTTCGAGGCCTCGTCCGCGAGCTTCGCGAGGTGGTACATGATGTAGCGGCGGCGCACCTCGGCGTAGATCGGCACGGCGACTGTCGAGTCTGTCACGGTGAAGAAGTCGACCATGACGGACAGGCTCTTGAGCGTGTCCGGCGCGATCGCCGGATCAAACGCGAGGGTCTGGCTGCTGCTGCTGCTGCTGCTGCCGCCGCCGTCGTCCTTTGGCAGAGGCGACGCCGTGGTCAGGAGCTTGCGGTACCGCTCGCGGATGTTGGCGACCGCGAACTCGGCCAGCTGGTTCATCTTGAGCACGACCTGCTGCGAGCTCTTGAGCGTCGACCCCTCGAGCGCCGCGATGGCGGCCTGCAGCCGGCGGATGCTCTGGAGGCACTCGACGACCTCGAGATTGCCGCGCCGGATCCGCGCCTCCTCCTCCTCGAACACGGCCTGGTGGGCCCGCACGTCCTCGAGCGCGACGACGGTGGCCTGCACGTGGCGCGACACGCTCGAGTACGTCTGGGTCGAGCCCGAGATCGGCTTGATCGCGCTCTCGATCGCGGTCGACGCGCCGCCGAGCCGGCTGAGCGACTGCGCGATCTGCTGCGCGAGCCGGTCGGCCTTGGCCAGCGCCTGCTCGAGCGCGGCGGCGGACGACGCGGCCGGGAACGCGGGTGGCCCGGAAGAGGACGAGGTCGAGGCTGACGAGGATGACGTCGCCGCCGCCGCCGCCGCCGCCGCCGCCGCCCCGGTCGTCGTAGACGGCAGAGACGAGGACGACTGCTGGAGCAGGTCCAGCGTGGCAGCGCGCAGGAGGCCGGGACGCGACATTGGTAGTTGGGGTGTGATGGTGGTGGTGGTCGTGATGATGATGAGGGGGACGGAGGTGGATTGATTGAGTGCGACTTCGGACTCCGGGGACTATCGCGAACTACAGCAAAGCACCGCTGCCCGCACAACAGCCGGGATGCGTTTCTTCCAGCACACTCGGGCTGCCAATCGGCGGCTGCTCGTCCGGGCTTATTCGTCGAGGCCGTCGAGGGAATCGTCGCCGTCGTTGCTGCTCGAGAGTATGAGCCGCGTTTCTCTTTGGATCAGATGTCGTCTACTAACCTCGCACCGCAGAGACCTCCGCTGGCCTCGCCCTCGCGGGAGTTATCTACGCGCTCTCGCCCTCGTCCGCGCCGATCCGCAACGATGCGACGAAGGCGAAGCCGGACGCCAGCACAGAAGCCGTCGCCGCCGGCCCGTGGGCGTTCATCACGGCCCAGTACAACGACATTCAGACCAAGCTCGCCGACACGTTCACGCTCGACCAGTCCACGGCCGACTACGTCGACCTCGTGCGGCAGTCGTTCGCGCAGTCGCTGGCGATGCCGCAGTGGCTGCGCGCGCTGCAGGGGATCTTCGACACCGACGACAGATCGAGCCTCGGGGCCGAGATCGTGCGCGAGAGCGCCGACGCGCGCCTGAACCCCGAGCTCGCGTTCGCGCCCGCGTTCGTGCGCCTCGGCGCCGGCCTGTCGGCGGACGAGGACGCGTTCCGGCGGAGCCGGGCCAGGTTCACGCGCAAGGGCCTCGCGCGGTACCTCGACCTGCCGGTCGGGAGCGTCGACGAGCGCGACGTGCCGACGATCGCGGTGACCGGGTCCGGCGGCGGCTACCGCGCGTTGATGGCCACGACCGGGTACTTGTCGTCGCTCGAGTCGACGGGGCTGCTCGACGTGGTCACGTACCTGGCCGGCGTGAGCGGGTCTACATGGCTGCTGTCGCTGTACTTCACTTCGCTCGGCAACTTCAAGACCGCGACCGTGCTCGACCACATCAAGGCCCGCGTCGGCACCCACATTGCGTTCCTGCCGGCCGTGATGGACCTCTGCACGACGCCGCCGACGGACAAGTACCTCCTGCACGGGCTGGTCGAGAAGCTGCACTACGGCTACGCGGACATGTCGCTGCCAGACGTGTACGGGATCATGCTGTCCAGCAGGCTCCTGGTGCCCGACAACGAGCTGATCCTGCACCGGGACGACCTCAAGATCTCGAGCCAGAGGAAAGTGGTCGACACCGGCGCGGTGCCGATGCCGATCTACACCTGCGTGCGGCACGAGATCGGCCTGAACGAGAAGGAGCAGCGCGAGGCCGACGAGTCCTCGGCCACGCAGGCAATGTTCGTCCAGGAAACCGTGGCCCCGGAGAACAACGCCGACGGCGACGAGATCGCGCCGGCGCGCAAGTCGTGGTTCCAGTGGTTCGAGATCACGCCGTACGAGGCCGGGTTCGAGGAGGCCGAGGCATGGATCCCAACCTGGGCGCTCGGCCGCCAGTGGCGCGCGGGCGCGAGCACCGACCCGCCCGTGCCGGAGCTGAACCTGACGATGCTGGTCGGCACGTTTGGCTCGGCGTTCTGCGCCACGCTCTCGCACTTCTACCGCGAGATCCGGCCGGCGCTGCAGGCCGACAACGTCGTCACGAAGAGCCTGGACGACATGGCGGCCGAGAACGACGAGGACATGCTCGGCGTGCACCCGATCACGCCCGCGTGCATCCCAAACTACCTCCTCGGCCTGCGCGACTTTTTGCCGCGGACGTGCCCCGAGAGCCTCTTCACGGCGCGCCACATCAGCCTGATGGACGCCGGCATGGACAACAACCTCGCGTTCTACCCGCTCCTGCGGCCCCAGCGGCACGTCGACATGATCATCGCGTTCGACTGCTCGGCCGACATCCAGCAGGTGCCCTGGCTCGAGCTGACCGCCGGCTACACGAAAAAGCGCGGCATTCTCGGCTGGCCGTCCGACGCGGCCTGGCCGCGCACGGAGTCCGTCCTGGCCGAAGACATGCAGGAGGCGGCCGCCATGCACGACCGTGGTGCCGCACAGGACAAGGTCAGCGAGGTCAAGGAGGCGGCGGAGCAGGCATCCCAGAAGACGACGACGACGACGACGACGACGACCGGGAAGACTCCGTCGGAAAAGTCCGCCGACACGCTCGGCCCGGTCTCGATCTGGACCGGCGCGATCGAGGAGACCGCGGACGGCGATGCCGGCGACGAGGAGTACCGGCTGCGGTCGCCGAACGCGGGCATCACGCTCGTGTACTGCCCGCTGATCCCGAACGAGCAGGTCGCGGGCGTGCACCCGGACAAGACGCCGTGCATGAGCACGTGGAACTTCGTGTACACGCCGGCCGAGGTCGACGACGTCGTCCGGCTCGCCCGCGCCAACTACGCGGCCGGCCAGGACCGGGTCAAGCGCGCCGTCCGGCTCATATACGAGCGCAAGCGGGCCAGGCGGCTCGCGGCCGAGGCCGAGCTCCGGGCGCAGTGGAAAGAGAACATCCTGCATGCGACCGGCAAGGGCAGGACTTGGTGAATGTAGAATTTTTGTCTTAGAGGATCTTAGAGGCGGGAAAAAGATATCTATATTGCCCCTGTTGTACACATACACAGAAAACACCAGTAGCCTAACGAACAGAGTGAAAATAGAAAAAAAAAATAGCAGAAAAACGTGTGAATCATGCGAGACCGTGGGGATGGCCCGGGTTGGCAACTACCCCGTAGAATGGCCGTCGTCGTCGAGTGCGTGCTCGGCGGCGAGGTGGTCGGCCGCCCTGAGGTCCGCGTAGTCGGAGTTGCTGTCGAGATCGCCGTCCGAGTCGTCCACGTCGCTCGCGGAGTTTCGGCGGTCGAACCTGCGGCGCCTCCTCGCGCGGCTGCGGTCGCTCCGGCCGTCCACGCTCGAGCCGGAGCCGTCTTCGGGGCCGCCGATCGCGCCGCCGTCATCATGAAGGTCGTCGTCGTCGTCGAGTTCCAGGTCGGACTCGGCGCGGTGGTCGAACGCGTCGGCCGGGTCGCTGGCGTAGTCGTGCGCGGCGGCGGACGCGGACCGGGACGAGGACGACGGCGGCAGGGCGAGCGACTCGCGGCTCGCGCCAAAGAGCGAGTCCGGCGCGAGCGCGCGCGTGCTCGCGTTCGTGTCGAGGCTCTTGCGCCGCCGCTTGGACGAGCTCGCGAGCGTGATGACGGACGCGGTGTCGTACGCGCCCGCGCCGCCGGTGCCGCCGCCGGTGCCGCCCGTGCCGCTGGTGCCGAAGCTGGACGCGTACGCGGGCATGTGCAGGGGCGGGATGGTCATGAACGAGGACGGGATCGTGTTGTTGGTCGAGGACGAGGTCGACAGGCGCGAGGACGAGCGGCCGGACGCGGTCGTGGCCGTTGTTGTCGTCGTCGTCGACGGCGTGAGCACGGTCGACTTGCTGTTGTGGAGCGACGCGGCCGCGCTGGTCGTGCCCGCGTACGTGAACGCGTACGCGGCGTGGCCGATGTCGAGGCTGCTCGTGCCGCTGTCGACGCTGCCCGGGTTAAGGCCGTGGCCGCGCGAGAACGCGTAGTAGGGCGTGCCGCCGCCGCCGCCGATGCTGCCGGACGACGTCGTGACGGACGGCGGCCGCAGCGAGATGCTGTCGGCGTCGTACGCGCTGCCGCCGCTCGTGACGCTGCGCGAGTAGCGGCCGCCGCCGCCGCCGTAGAGCGGCGTGAGCGACGACGTCGTCGTGGGTGTCGGGCTCGGGGCCGTCGTGTAGTACTGGTGGTGGTGGTGCCGCCGCTGTCGCTGCTGGGGCTGTTGCTGCGGCTTTTGGCGCGAGCGGCCGGCCGCGCGGGCGTCGACGGGCAGGTTCGGCGCGGATCGCGTCGAGTACGACGCCGCCGCCATCGTGATGTGCGAGGAGGCCGCTGCCGCCGCGCCCTTGACCGACGACGACGCGGACGACGAGGACGAGGCTGCCGACGGCGACGGCGACGGCGAGGCCGAGGCCGCGCCCGCCCTGCCGGACACGCCGCCGCTGCCGCGCTGCGACCGCGAGTGCGACGCGAGCGAGGTCGAGACGAGTCGGCGGACCCACGAGAAGCGGCCCTTGCGAGAGGACGACGATGCTTGTGCTGTTGCTGGGGGTGCTGTTGGATTGCGGCGCCGGGGGAGGTGGTGGTGGTTAGCCCGGCGGACGGCACGGGACGACGGCAGAAAACAGGAGAAACACGCACGCTGGGTCGGCGGGCCGGCGGACGCAGGCAGTGCGGACGCCATTGGCTCGGGGGGGTGTTTGTGTGGGCGAGGTGCGATTTGGCGGGGGAGGACAGAAGGGGGAGAAGGGGGATGTAGCAGGTGTGGAGTTGGAGTATTGGGATTTGCAGGGTTCAGGCAGGGTTTTTGGCGATGAGCGACGTCATATAAGAGTGTGTGTTCTATGGCCCCTTTTCGCCGCGCATATCACATCTATCGTGCATATCACACATCATATATCACACAACTCAGCAGGAGTATACATATATATATGCAGCATTAAATCGAAAAGACAACGCCGGCTGTTCCCTATAGTACAAAAAACACCGCCAACTCTTCCTACAGCAGGTCAAAGTCATCGAGCTCGTTGCGGTACCGCAGGATCGTGCGCTTGATCTTGCTCGAGTCCACCCAGGTCACGTAGTCCTCCATCGTGCGGGTGACGAGGTAGGCCGGGTCGGTCACGACCTCGGGCCCGACGCGGACGTGGCCCTGCTCGATCAGCTTGACCGCGCCGGACACGTTCTCGGCCATCTTGAGCCGGCACATGACGACGCCGAGCCGGCGGCGGCAGACGGCGGACACGGTCACCTTCGTCTCGAGCTCGGAGACCTTGGTCTCGGTCGCGAGCACGCCCATGCCGTGCAGCTTCTCGAGCAGCAGGTGCTCGTGCTTGACGCGCACGGGGTCCGTCGCGGGCAGCTGCGCGAGCTTGTGTGCCATCTGGCGGATCTGGCCGCAGAGCTTGTTGTACCTGGTGCCCCGCGGGTCGTGGTCAGCGTGCGTGCTTCTTCTGTCTTGGGGAAGCAGAACGGGGAACTCACTTGTGATAGTCCTCGCGCTTCTGGATGTGGTAGCGGTGCATGACGTCGGCCTCGCGGTGGCCGTTGTCGGACTTCCACTCGAGGAAGTTGACCTTGCGCAGGAGCTTCTGCTCGTGGTGCTTGAGTTTGCGGACCATGACGGGCGTGGGCGTGAGGAGGAGACGGAGGTGGTGGTGGTGATAGAGGTCCAGTCGAGGACGAGGAAAAAAAATGCCCATCTGCCGAAAGCGGAAAGCGGCGCGGCTCAGGACTGCCAAACTGGGCAATAATCCCTCGAACAGGCCCGATTGGGCAACTCTTTTCGACTCCTCGGGGGGGCCACGAACCCGCCATCACACACTGCCATATACCCACACTGTTAGATCGCCACAAACCTCAACCACATCGACCGCCACCACCGCAATGGACTACGGGCTTACTCTGCCGGGCATCCAGGCGCTGCAGATGCGCATGATGCCGCCGCAGCAGCAGCAGCAACCGCAGCAGCAGCAATTCCAGCAACAGCAGGGGTTCGCGGCGCAGTTCCCGCAGCAACAGCAGCTGCAGCAGCAACAGCAACAGCAACAGCAACTACAGCAACAACAGCAGAAGATCTCGTGGGCGATCACAAAGAGCGAGAAAAAGATCTTTGACGACATCTTCGACGCGTGGGACGGGCTCGGCCGCGGCTTCATCTCCGGCGAGACCGCGGTCGAGATCCTCGGCCAGTCCGGCCTGGCCCGGCCGGACCTCGAGCAGATCTGGACGCTGGCGGACCCGGACGACCGCGGCCGGCTCGGCAAGGCCGAGTTCAGCGTCGCGATGCACCTCGTCTACCGCCGGCTGGCCGGGTACGCGATGCCGGCCCAGCTGCCGCCCGAGCTCGTGCCGCCGTCGACGCGGAACCTGTCCGAGTCGCTCTCGGCCATCAAGACGATGCTACGGTCCGACGCGGACGTGCGGCGGGGCAACGCGAGCCCGCTCGCGGCGCAGGCGACGGGAAACGTGTCGTACCTCAAGCAGCACTCGTTCCGCGAGCCCGCCGGCGGCGCGGGGAAGAAGGACGCGACCGTGTACAAGAACAACGACGACGACGCCGCCCTGTACGTGTCCTCGGCGCGCCGGCGGCCAGGCAACTCGGCGGCCTCGCCGGCGATGTCGTCGTCCGCGTCGTCGTCGATCTCGTCGGCCGCGTCGACCGCGCCGTCGTCGACCGGCCAGACGCTCGAGCAGCTGCGCAAGCAGCTGCGCGAGAAGGAGATCCTGCTCAGCGCGCTCGACGCCGAGGACGACCTCGCGTACGACGACGACCGGTACCTGAACTCGCGCGACCGGGACGAGGCCGACGACCTCGTCCGCAAGATCAGGCACGCGCAGGAGGACATCGACGAGTTCGCGTCGGCTTCGACGGCGGGCAGCACGTCGGCCGACAAGGCCGCCCTGCGCAACCAGCTCCAGTTCCTGACCGACCGGCTGCCGGTCCTGGTCGGCCGGGCGCGCGGCATCGCGACGAAGATCGCGGACGCGAAGCTCGAGCTCTTCCGCATCCGCGACGCGAAGGCGCACCCGGGCGCCGCCGTGGTCGGCACGGGGCCCGGCGGCCGCGTGACGGAGGCCGACCGGCGCAAGGCGCGCTCGCTCGCGGTTTTACAGGCCCGCATGGCCGCGCTGACGGGCAAGCCCGTTGACGGCGGCGGCGGTGGAGACGACGAGCACGGCGCCGAGCTGCGGCTGGCGGAGGAGACGAACCGGGTCGGGGCCGAGAAGCAGCAGAACGAGGCCATGGTGCGCGACGTCGAGGAGAGCGTGCGCGGCGTGCAGGACTCGCTCGAGGGCCTCCTGCGCGAGTCTAGGGCGGACTTCAAGGTCGAGCGCGAGCGGCAGCTGTTTGAGGAGGGCGTCGGCGCGGAGGACGAGGTCCGCGAGCTCATTGTCGACCTGCAGCGGCGCCGGGGCCGGTCGCGGCCGCAGCAGCAACCACAGACGACGACGGCGCAGGCCACGACGGCCCCGAGAGACTACGGCGCGAGCAACGGGCGGTCGTACTCGCCGGCAGCGCGGTCGACAGCCACGGCCGCGGCAGCTGCAGCGGCAGCGCCTGCAGCGGCGGCACAGTACAACACGGCGACGGGGTCGTCGTCGACGTCGTCGCCGTCGTCGCACGCGCAGTTCCGCACGCCAGAGGAGCGGTCGGCGTGGATCAAGGCCGAGGCGGAGCGCCGGATGACGGAGCGGCTCGCGGCGCTGGGCATCTCGCGGCCGGCAAAGGCCAGCAGCGCGTCGTCTGCGTTTTCGGCACCTGCGCCTGTGTCGGTGCCTGTTCCTGTGTCTGTGCCTGTGTCTGCTCCAGCTCCAGCTCCAGCACAGGCACCGGCGGCTACGTTTTTCTCGCCGGCCACGACGGCAGCAACGAGCCCGGCAAGCGTGTTTTCACCATCCGCCGCCGCCCCCACCGCTACTCAACTTGCACCGCCGCCGCCTGCGCAGCTCGAGACGACGACGACGGGCGGCGGCGGCGGCGGCGGCCAGCGGCACTCCAACACGCGGAACCCGTTCCCGGTCCGGGACGAGCCCGACGAGGACGACTTCTACCGGTACTCGCCGACGAAGCCGGCCGCGCCGGCCGCGTCGAGCTACGAGGCCGTGAGCTTCTCGGCCGCGCCGACGCCGACGATCACGGCGCCGCCGGACATCCCGGTGTCCGTGTCGGCCGTGGTCGGGAACGGCGGCGGCCAGGGGCGGCGGGAGGACGTGGGGTACTTCCCGCAGCAGCCTCTCTCGCAGCCACAGCAGCAGCAGGATCTGTCGCCAGCGGCGTCGACGTTCACGCCTGTCGTGTCGCCGATTCCGCAGCATCAGATGACGGCGTCGATGGCGGGGTCGATGGCGACGTCCGTGGCGCCGTCGCCGTCGCCGCTGATCTCGACCCTGCCGACGCCGGTGCCCGTGGCGGCGAAGGCGACCCCGACGACGACGACGACGATGGCGGCTCCCGCGACGCCGGCGTTCCCGTCGCAGGCCGCGCTCGACGCCCAGCGGCGGTACCAGCGCGGCCAGTCCTCGTACGGCGAGGACGACGACGACGGCTGGGGCGGCGCGCCGTCCGAGGCCGCGTCGGACTCGTCCGGCGACTTTGACGGGCCCGAGGACGTGGTCGACCGGGCCGCGTCCGCGTCGGTGGGCGCAGGAAGGACGAAGCCGTCGCCGGCGGACCTGGCGTCGATGCTGTTTGGCAGCGCCGCGCCGCCGGCGCACGCGACGCCCTCGCCGGCCCCGGCAGCGCCGCCCGCGCCGCCCGCGCCGGCGTACTTCGACGCGTCGCCGGTCGTGCCGAGCGCACCGCCCGCACCACCGGCGCCGCCGGGTATGTTTGGTGCGCCGGCTCCGCCGCCCGCGCCGCCAGCGCCGGGCATGCCGGTGGGACCGCCTGCGGGCGCGGATGCGGGGGCGGGCCGGGGCGCGCTGCTGGGCCAGATCGCGGCGGGCCGGACGCTGCGGAAGGTGCAGACGGTGGACAAGAGCGCGGGCGGGGGGGCAGTCGGGCGGGTGTTGTAGGTTTTATTAGTTTGAATGCATGTCGCGTGTGAGGAGTAGTGTGGTGTGGTGGAGGGGAGGCGAGGTGGATGTATGGGATAGACAGAAATGCAGAGAGAGAGAGAGAGAGTAGAAATGCACAATGCGAGAGAGTAGTGTATAGTGAAATAACTGGGGTTGTGTTTACAAGGTGCTGTTTGCGGGCCGGCCCGCCACGCGGTCAGGTGAGATGGCGAGTGCGGGCCGGTGAGGCGGATATGGCGGGGCACGGACGCGGGCAAGCCGCTTGGCTCTGATTGCTTGCTTGGACATGCACGATAACAGACAGATAGGACGACGACGGGTGAGACTACTACATGCGATCGGCGCGAGCACGAGGACATGGAGACTTGACGGTGTGCGGACGGGAGGAGGAGGACGAGGAGGAGGACTACTGTACTGTGATACGACGCAGGACGGAAATGCCAACAGACTGCAAGCCACAACAACAAACAACAACCAACAACCAAACACGACCAACAAAGGACGAAGAAAAAAAACCGGAAAAAAAAAAGAAGCGAAAAGAAAAGAAGGAGAAGAAAGAAAAAAGGCCGTGCACATTTACGGCCATCGGTTAGGTCACCAAAAGGCCCAAAGGCAGCGCCAAACGACCGCCAAAACCTCCACTAAACTCCACTAAACTCCAACTAAACTCCAACTCTGACCAGCGCCACCCACGCAATTTTTTTTCGCAAGTTTTTTTTTCTTTCTTCTTTTCTCGCCTGTTTTTTTTTTTCTTTCATTTGGTTCATGCGTTCTAGAGTGTGCCCCGCAATTGGGTCAATTGGGCGGACAGGTGTCCGTGGTCGCCCCCTCCAGCCGCCCGGCGCATGCAATTGCTTTTGCCGGATCGGAGGTGGTTGATTAGTGACTGCTGAGTCGCAGAGTCGCTGAGTCGCCGCCGAGACTGGCTGCTGGTGAGTGGTGTGTGTAGTAGTGTAGGCTGTAGCCGGTCAGTAGAAGAGGCACTGTTTGGCCCCCGCACAGCCCCGCGCGCCGCACCGGAACAGCGTGGCGCAGCGAGAGTTAGTGAGTGCCGGTTTAGGGTTAGTGAGAATTAGTGAGGGCGGCGAGTGCGCCGCAGTGGCCAGGCCTGTGGCGGAATAAGCCGGTGTGGGATCAGAGGCCTGATCTGATCTGGCTCGGACTCCCGCGATAACTTATAACAGTCACCCGCCTCCCGTTTTCTTCCTCCTCCTCTCTTCCTCTTCTCACTCTCATTCTCATTCTCATTCTCACACTCTCCCCTTCTACCCACACACACTCAATTCACATCATCACAATGGTCCAGCCCGCAGAGCCAGAGTTCGAGCAGGCCTACACCGAGCTCCTCATCACGCTCGAGAACTCGACCCTGTTCGAGAAGAAGCCGGTCCTCCGCAAGGCCATCCCCGTCGTCTCCGTCCCCGAGCGAGTATGCCCCCCCTCTCCTCTTCTCTCCTTCATCGCTCGCTCGCTCTTCTAACACACACCCCCCAGTCCATCCAATTCCGCGTCACCTGGGAGGACGACCAGGGCGTGCTCCGCGTCAACCGCGGCTACCGCGTCCAGTTCAACTCCGCCCTCGGCCCCTACAAGGGCGGCCTGCGCTTCCACCCCACCGTCAACCTCTCGATCCTCAAGTTCCTCGGCTACGAGCAGATCTTCAAGAACGCGCTCACCGGCCTCAGCATCGGCGGCGGCAAGGGCGGCGCGGACTTTGATCCCAAGGGCAAGTCCGACGCCGAGATCCGCCGGTTCTGCAACGCCTTCATGCGCGAGCTCGCCCGCCACATCGGCGAGAACACCGACGTGCCCGCCGGCGACATCGGCGTAGGCGGCCGCGAGATCGGCTTCCTCTTCGGCGCCTACAAGCGCTACCGCAACCTCTGGGAAGGCGTCCTCACCGGCAAGGGCCTCTCCTGGGGCGGCTCGCTCATCCGGCCCGAGGCCACCGGCTACGGCCTGATCTACTACGTCGAGAAGATGCTCGACTACGCCTCCCCCGGCGACACCTTCGTCGGCAAGACCGTCGCGATCTCGGGCTCCGGCAACGTCGCCCAGTACGCGGCCCTCAAGGTCATCGAGCTCGGCGGCAAGGTCGTCTCGCTCTCCGACTCCAAGGGCGCCTACGTGCTCGCCGACACGGCCTCTGAAGGGTTCACGGCCGACGAGGTCGCCCAGATCGCCGACGTCAAGCTCCTCCGCCAGGACCTGACCGTGCTCGACGCAAAGTTCAAGCCCGGCAAGTTCACCTACATCCCCGGCGCCCGCCCCTGGGTCCACGTCGGCAAGGTCGACATCGCGCTGCCCTGCGCGACCCAGAACGAGGTCTCCGGCGAGGAGGCCGTCGCGCTCGTCGCGGCCGGCTGCAAGTTCATCGCCGAGGGCTCCAACATGGGCTCGACCATGGACGCGATCGAGGTCTTCGAGTCCGAGCGCATCAAGGCGCCCGGCAGCATCTGGTACGCGCCCGGCAAGGCCGCCAACTGCGGCGGCGTCGCCGTCTCGGGCCTCGAGATGGCCCAGAACTCGCACCGCGTGTCCTGGACGAAGGAGGAGGTCGACGCCAAGCTCAAGGCCATCATGGTCACGTGCTTTGAGAACTGCGTCAACACCGCGATCGAGTACTCGTCCGAGAAGACCGACGGCCTGCCGTCGCTCGTCAAGGGCGCAAACATCGCCGGCTTCGTCAAGGTCGCCGAGGCCATGCTCGACCAGGGCGACATCTTCTGATCTTCCTCTTTTCTCCTGTATCTATTAGTTTCTCTTTTTTTTTTTCCTTGTTAGGTTTTTGTCTTGTTGGTGTTTTCTTTTGATTGATATAGCTGGGTCTATTTTGTTTGCCTTGTTTTGATATGTGGTTGAATATACAATACAATTACACCTCCTCTAAACTCATGTCCCCTGTAGTTCCCTGGTATCCATCCTGTTCTTGGAAGTCACAACTTTTGTCGGATCATAACTACACCTCTATATTATAGAATCATAATGCATCCAGCCGGCTCATATCCGCCAGATCCCGTTCAGGTCGTCCGCGGCGACGACCAGCGCGCACCGCGCGACCGCGCGCAGGTACTCGTCCAGCCGGCCGCTCTGCGCGAGCAGGTCGTGGACCACGTACGCGCCGCCGTCGTCGTCGGCCGCGACGACCTGCACGAGGTCGAGCGCGAGTTTCGGGTATCTGTATATAAAGTGTCAGTAAGCTCTTGCATGTGCTTGATGGCGGCAACGGAAGGGGGATTTATAAACGCACTCTTTGCTCGCGGCCGCACCCTCGACGAGGATCCGGTGGAGCTCGAGCAGGACGTGGGGCACGTACAGCGTCCGCAGCTTGTGCACGGCCTCTGCGGGGTTCGTTCACATTAGCACACCTCGACCAAGTGCTTCAAAAACAAAAAGACTCACCAAACTTCTCCGGGTTGTCGTCGCCGACGCCGGCCATCCAGCCGACGACGAGCGCGTGCAGGACGACGCGCGCGCGGTCGAGCACCTCCCGCGCCTTGAGCTTCCACACCCGGTCCCTGCCGCCGCCGCCGTTTGCGGTACCCGCGGGGACCGGACGTTCGCGCATGACCGCGTCCCACTCGCGGACGAGCTCGATGCCGCGGACGAGCAGCTCAAAGTTGTTGAACTCGGCCGTGTCGCGCGCGACCGCGAGCTGCTCCCACTCGTCGCCGTTGCCGTCGTCGGCGGTCTCGCCGTCGCCCATGTCGTCGTCCGCGGCGGCGCCGCCGGCGCCTGCCATCGTGATGGCTCGCCCGGCAGAGGCCGCGGCGGCGGCGGTGTCGGCCAGCGCGGCGCGGAACTGGGGCTGCGTCGCGATCTGCGCGTGCAGGTGCTCGGCCGCGAGCGTGTCGCCCGCGAGCAAAAAAAGCATGAAGAGCGCGTTCGCGCCGGCGAGCACGTCGTCCCACATCTGCGCGTCGACGAACCACAGCAGCGACGCGGTCAGCTCGCGCGCCTCCGCCCGCGGCTCGTCGTCCTCCTTCCCGGCCAGCGGCGCCGCAAAGGAGGCCGCGAACACGTCGTGCGAGGCGGCGGCGGGGAACGCGTCCGCGGCGGCGTCAAACACGCGCTGGATCGTGCGCCGGAGCGTGTTGAGGATGTCGATCCCGAGCCGGTCCGCGAGCGCGAACTGGGCCGCGCGGCCGCGCGCGTCGGCGACGTCCGCGAGCAGGTACGAGTAGGCCTCGATCGCGTCGGCCTCGGCGAGCTGGGCGACGTAGAGCGGCACGAGCGCGGGCTTGTTGCAGATCGTGAGGTCCTCGATGTAGTAGGACAGCACCGCGGCCACGTCGGCCTCGAACCCGTCCGCCAGGCCGGCGGCCCGGAGAAACAGCGCGAGGTGGGCGAGGAACCGGAGCAGGTACCGCTCGCCGATCACGATGTCGGCCGCCGCGTCGTCGCCTTCGCCATCCCTTACCCGCTCGAGCCGCTCGCGCGCGTCGCGGAAGATCGACCCGATCGTGTTGTTGATGATGCCGCCCTGGATGAACCGGAACGGGTGCTCGGCCTGCGCACGCACGGCACCGGACGGCGACTCGGCCAGCGCGCGCAGGACGTCGCCGACGCCCGCGATCTGCGAGTGCGGGAACGGGCCGGCGGCGCCGGTGCCGCCGAGCCGGCCATTCTCGCGCAGGAACGCCTCGACCTCGGTGTCGGCGAGGTGCTTGGCGAACGCGAGCAGCTGCGCCTCCCACGTCTCGGACACGTCGAGCACGCTGTCGAGGTCGCCGCAGAGGAAGCCGTAGACCGCGCGCTCGAACCGCCCCAGCTGGGGCGTGCGCGCGAGCTGCAGGCAGGTGCGCCGCCAGAGCGCCTTGCGCTTCGTGCCCCGCGCGACGGCCTCGTCCGCGCTGAGCGCGGCCCCGTCGACCACGGGGTCGCGGTACTCGACCATGCCGTTCGTGGCCGCCGCGAGCGTCTGGTAGCCCGTCTGGGCGCACACGTGCTGCACGCCCGCGTAGTCGCCGGCCTGGAGCAGCGCAAAGACGTGCCGGAACAACGCGCGCTCGAACTCGGCGTCCTCGGGCGCGATGTCGGCGCCCTCGCGCAGCGGCGCGTCCGGGTCGAGCGCCCTGATCAGCTTCGCGGGTGCCGGGTTCGCCGACGCGCCTGCAGAACCACCACCACTCAAGGCAAGCTTCTGCCGCTTCACGCTCGCGCGCGTGTGCTGCCACTTGACGCCGCGCAGCTCGAGGCGCGGCGCGGCCACGATCGTGTTCTGGAGCCAGCCGACGACGAGCAGGTTCTCGCGCGCGGCCCGGTTCGTGCGGTAGAAGGCCTCCTCGGCGATCGTGTTCGACGTGGCCGGATAGACCGCGAACGGCGGCTTCTCGGCCGACGCGCGGTACGCGTACAGGGTCTCGACCAGCGCCCACGTGCGCCGCTCGAGCTGCCATGTGTCGATGTCTTCCGCGGGCGCGTCGATGGAGATGAGCTTGTCGATTCTGTGAGTGTGAACGAGAGAGTCAGTCGGTGTGCATGGCAATTGTAAAGAGGCAGAGAGGGGCGTCTGAAGGAGCAGGAAGGGGCGGGGTATACCTGTTGGCTGCGATGCGGCCGTACCGCCGGACGAGCTCGAACGGATCAGAGTTGGAGCCGGCTGCCTCGAACGCCTTTGCGAACTCGTCGAACTCGGAAAAGTCCTCGTTTATTTTTTCCTTGAGTGGATTCTGTTAGATCCGGTGTGTTATAAAGCAATCTTGCGGCGACAAGAAAAAAAAACCTTTTGGAACGCGGGGGACTCCTGGTAGGTGGATGTCGTGTTAGTTCGATGATGCTCAGAAATATGGGATGTTCCCGCGTCTTGACTTTCTATGTCATATCAAGGCGCAATAAGGAAAACGTACGCGAGCAGCCGCGGGCCGCAGTGACCGCCGTGGCCGACGCGGTCCAGCGGACTTGAAGACGTCGATGGACATTTTGTCGTTGTGTGGGTGGTCGCTGGTTTGGTGATTCTTGTTCTTGTTCTTCGCGGTTTGTGTTTTCTTTGTGTTTTGTTGATTGAGCTCCCGAGTCACAGAGTCACACATCTGTCACGGGACTGAACCGTGACCCGTGAGCGTGTTCAGGGGCAGGGTTAGGCTGTGACTGACCGCGTGACTCGCATGTGACTCGCATGTGACTGGGGCACGTGGCTTTTTGTGGCTTTCGGTGGCTTGCGCTGTGGCGCTGTGGCGCTGTGGTTCGTGCGGCTGCGGCTCGTGATTTTTGGTCCTCGAGAAAGTCAACGACAACGCACAGAAAACATCACGAACTTCTTCCTTTCCACACCCTTCCTTTCCCTTCCTCTCCCTGCCCTTTCCGCGCCTATCCAACCGCTCAATCCACCATGGCCTCCCTCGGCATCTTCCAGACACCGCCCGTCGACAACGAGCCCGTCGTATGTGCCTCCTCCGTCTCTAAGAGCCCACACGTTCGCAGCTAACAAGCCAGAAATCCTACGCGGCCGGGTCCCCCGAGCGCCTCGCGCTCGCCGCCGCCCTCACCTCGCTCCAGGCCCAGCTGCCGCTGCGCATCCCGCTCGTCATCGGCGGCAAGCGCGTCTTCACGGAAACCACGGTCGACCACGTCAACCCGGCCGACCACAAGCAGGTCGTCGCGGTCACGTCCCAGGCGTCGCGCGAGGACGTCCTGCGCGCGATCGTCGCCAGCCAGCGCGCCCACCACAAGTGGGAGGCCTCCCCGCTCGAGGTCCGCTGCGGCGTGTTCCTCAAGGCGGCCGAGCTGATCGCGACAAAGTACCGCTACGAGCTCCTGGCCGCGACCATGATCGGCCAGGGCAAGAACATCTACCAGGCCGAGATCGACGCCGCCGCCGAGCTCATCGACTTCCTGCGCTTCAACGCGCTCTACGCCCAGCAGATGTACTCCGAGCAGCCGTCCCGGTCCGCCCCCGGCATCTGGAACAGGGCCGAGTACCGCGCGCTCGAGGGCTTCGTCTACGCGGTCACGCCGTTCAACTTCACCGCGATCGCGGGCAACCTCGTCGCCGCGCCCGCCCTGCTCGGCAACACGGTCCTGTGGAAGCCGTCGCCGCACGCCGTGCTCTCGAACTTTTTGTTGTACGACATCTTCGTCGAGGCCGGCCTGCCCGACGGCGTCATCAACTTCATCCCGGGCGACGCGGCCGCGATCACGGCCGAGGTCCTCCTCTCCCGCAACTTCGCCGGCCTCCACTTCACGGGCTCGACCGCCGTCTTCCAGGACATCTACAAGACGATCGCGGCCAACCTGCCCAAGTTCCGCTCGTTCCCCCGCATCGTCGGCGAGACCGGCGGCAAGAACTTCCACCTCGTCCACGCGTCCGCGGACGTGCCGAGCGCGGCCCGCGCGACCGTCCGCGGCGCGTTCGAGTACCAGGGCCAGAAGTGCTCGGCCACGTCGCGCGCGTACGTGGCCAGGTCGATCTGGCCCCGGTTCAAGGACCTGCTCCTGGCCGAGACCGCCAAGCTGACCACCGGCGCGCCGGCCGACCTGACGCCCTTCGTCGGGCCCGTCATCCACGCGGGCTCGTTCGCGAAGCTCGAGGGCGTGCTCGCGGCGCTCGCCGCGGACAAGACCGTCGACGTCATCGCGGGCGGCACGACCGACGGCTCGAAAGGCTACTATGTCGCGCCGACCGTCGTCGTGGCCGACGACCCCGAGCACGACGTCTTCTCGAAGGAGTTCTTCGGCCCGCTGCTCGCCGTGCACGTCTACGACGACGACGCGTACGAGTCCGTCATGCAGACCATCGACATCTCGTCCGACTACGCCCTGACCGGCAGCGTGTTCGCCGCGACGCGCGACGCGATCGACCTCGCCGTCGCGAAGCTGCGCAACACCGCGGGCAACTTCTATATCAACGACAAGAGCGTATGTGCCTTTTTTCTCTGATCCTGTCTTGCTTTCGTCAGTAACAATGCTAACTCAAAACTTTCAGACCGGTGCGGTCGTGGGCCAGCAGTGGTTCGGCGGGTCCCGCCAGTCGGGCACGAACGACAAGAGCGGCAGCGCAAACATCCTCAGCAGGTTCGTCAGCATCAGGAACATTAAGGAGACGTTCTACGACACCTCGTCCGTGTTCTATCCCAGCAACTATGAGTGATGCGCAGGGTCCTTCGTTCGTCTCGTCTTGCTCGTCTTGCTGTGGGTCGTTACTAGTTCTCTGCCGTGAGGGCAGAGGGAAAATGAAAAAGCGTTGCTGTCGGCTATAGCTGACCGAGTAAATAGTTGCTCTGATTATTAGTTGTACTTAATTGCTGTGTTTTATGTAATTTCTGTTTTCTAAACATCCCGTTATCGGATAATCGCGTTGTTTTGCAGCGCGATGACGTCGGCGCCGCACAATCTTTCGGTCAGGGTCTAACTCCGTTTTGGTTAATCGCGATAAAAAGCGCTTCACAAGTGGAGGTCCCACCTTTGAACAGCCCACGACAGACAACACACACAGGCACAGGCACAGGCACACCCACCTCAGACGCACGCGGAGGGCCGGATGCCGCCAGACGATACACAGGCCGAGGGCGACCTCGGCCTCCTGCCGACGTACTCGGCGATCCAGCCGCCGCCGCCCCTGTACGCGCTCACCCAGTTCGGCGTGCCCCGCCACGGCCCGCCCCAGCAGCAGCAGCAGCAGCAGCAGCAGCAGCGCGAACGGCAGCGCGAACGGCAGGAACGCGTGCGGTCGCCGTCGTTGGCGCCGGCGCCTAGCCCGTCTCCGTCGCCGCAGCAGGCCGCGAGCGAGGAGGAGGAGGAGCTCAGCAAGGAGCCGGCGATGTCGTGGTCGAGGTTCATGATGGGCGGCCGGCGGTGGCAGCAGCAGCAGCAACAGCAGCAACGGGCGGGACAGACGGATGAGACATCCAGACGAGGCAGCAGAAGCAGCAGCGTGCACAGCACGAGCAGCAACGGACGACGGCGACGGCGGCGGCGGCGGTCACGCTCGTCCGAGATGCTCGCGAAGAAGAAGTGGCGCCGGCTCGTCGCCGCCGCGGTCGTGTGCTGCGTCGGCATCGCCGTCGGGCTCACCGCCGGCCTCGTCGTCATGCTCCGCCACACGAGAGGGTACACGTGAGTTTTGGGTCAAGTGCTGGGGTAGAATCGTGTTCTTGCTTGCTGACATTGCATCCACAGACTGTCTGCGGCCTCGTCACCTTCGTCGTCCTCCTCCGGCGGATCATCTTCCCAGAACACGACCGTGTGCTTCGCGACCACAAACCTCATCGCGGACTCGTGCTTCAACTCGACGACGACGGCATCCAACACCACGACCGCGTCCAACAATACGACGGTATCCAACTCGACCTCGACCGCCGGCATCCAGGACTGGACGTTCGGCGGCACGGACCTGGCGAGCCTGTCCAACAACGACACGGCGTGGACGCCGATGACGTCCCCGCACGCCGGCATCTTCTGCCAGGCGCCCGCGGACGCGGCCAACTTCTCCGCGTCCGCGGCCCAGACGATCGTGCTCGACCCCGCCGCGACCGCCGGCGCGTCCTACGTGCTCTCGTTCTCGGCCGTGTCGATCGTGCGCGACGACGCCGCGCCCGTGCCCGACGTCCTGCTCGAGGCCGCCGTCGCGGTCTCGGGCGGCGGCACCCAGCTCCAGTGGACCGCCAGCTCGGGCACGTGCCAGAGCATCGCGGACTCGCGCCGCGTGTACCTCTACCTCACGGTCGGCGACGCGGCCGACGGCGAGAATGACGGGGACGGCGACGACGACGCCAACGCGGCCGACACGGCCTCGGTCGCGGCGGGCTCGAACGGGACGACGACTATAGACTTGCAATTCTGGTGTTATCCGAATTCGTTCAGCATGATATGGCTTCCGGTTTTGAAGCAGCTGTGTTAGACAATAAAAATAAAACAAAGAAATTCTATTTACAATATATTTACACGCAAAACTCATACAACCCTCACTCCTTTGCAAGCTCCGGTCCACCATTGGCCGCAATCTCCTCCACCCGCTCGGCTTCCGGCGACTTGACGGTCTTCGTGTCCTCCTTGTTCTCCACCTTGAACCCGCGTAGCTCCAACTGCTGCTGCAGCTTCGGCATCGCGCGGACGTGGTCCCAGTCGTTCGGGAACACGAGCCTGGCCCACTCCTTGACCTTCTCCCGCTGCTCGTCCGTCTCGACAAAGTTGTACAGAACGCCAATCACGTCGGCCTTCGTCGTCGGGTCGATGGCTTGCACGTCGACAAAGTTTACTGAAGTCGTGGTGTCGAGTTGCTCGCCCTCGTCAAACTCCTCGTCAAACTCCTCGTCAAACTCGTCCTCGTACTCGGCCGCGTCCACCGCGACCGCGTTCGCGTCGTCCGGCAGCAGCATCATCTGAGACGCCACGTCGAGCGCGGTCGCGAACTGGCCGCTCTCGCACTGCGCGGCGACGTAGTACTTGTAGTGCGGCAGCGAGAGCTTGACGTCGGGGTAGTTCTTGAGCTCGGTCCAGACCGCGTCCGCGTAGCCCGCGCCGTGCTCGCTCGCGACCTTGAGCACGAGCCGCGCCGTCTCCTCGGTCGGCTGGCGCAGGAGGCCGTCCGGCTGCGGCGGCGCCAGCGCGGCGAGCCGGACCTGCTGCCAGAGGTTGTGGGACAGGTAGGCGGCGCCGCTGGTCGAGCACGCCTCGAACATGGCGTTGAAGAGCTCGATGTCGGGCTCGATGTTGAGGTCGACGTGGTAGCACAGGAAGAGCTCGTCGATGCCGGCCGTGAAGCCGCGCTTGGCGAAGCCCCGGAACGTGATCGCGTACACGTCCGACTGCGGCGGCGTGTCCGTGCCCTTGCGCAGGTGGCGGAAGAGCTCGAGCGCGGCCTCGCACCGGTCGAGGTCGCAGAACTTCTGGATCGCGGGCAGGTACGACTCGTACGGCGGGACAAAGTGGGTGCGGATGCAGCCGTAGAGCATCCACGCCGGCTTGGCCGCGGTCGCGTCGAGCACGGCGCGGTCGAGCATTGCGTACAGCTCCGGGAACGCCTCGGGCGCGTACCGGTACTCGCCCATCTCCTCGACGAGGAAGTCCTGCAGCGTGCCGACCTCGCCGTGGCGGATCATGCTGCGCGTGATTGCGAGCCTGGTCGCGTAGTCGACGCTGTTGACAAACACGCGCACGGCCAGGTAGAGCTCGACGAGGGTCTTGACGTCGTACGCGGCCGCGTCGTCCACGTTCGCGAGGCTCTCGAGCATCAGGAACGGCGCCTTCACGTCGTCCGTCCGGTAGTTCCACGTCAGGCCCTCGCTCTGGCTCCTGCGAAACGTCGCGACGGCCTCGCCGACCTTGCCGGCCCGCACGCGGTCGCGGATGCGCAGGCTCATGGACATCGTGTCGCACGGGACGCCGTACTCCTTGAAGAGCGCAAAGACGGCGTCGCGGAACGCGTCGTCGTCGTCGAGCGTGCCGACCTGGGACGCGCGCAGGATGCCGTTCAGCGTCGCCGTCGTGACGACGTGGCCGTACTCGGCCGCGCGCTCGAGGATCTGCCGGATCGCGGCCAGGCTCCGGGCCGAGTACGTGACCCACTGCGCCCACACGTCGAACGTGGCCGGCTCGAGCTGCGGCAGGATGTCCTCGACGTCGAAGCCGGACACGATCAGCCGCGCCGCGGCCGTGTCGTCGGACACGATGCAGGCCGTCAGGTACGACCGATAGAGCCACTGGTTCTCGACAATGTCGAACGCGGGCTCGGCGCCGTCAAACAAGACGTTCCCGATCGATTTCATGAACGCGACCGAGTTGTCGTCCTGCGCGTCCTTGACCACGTACCGGAAAAGCAGCTCGTACGTGTCCAGGTCCGGCAGGAGGCTCTCGTTGCCCTCCGCGACGATCTTGTTGTACGTCGGCCAGATGTTGCGCAGGCCGTTCTCGACCGCGGCCTGGAGGACGATGTTGAACGCGGCGATGTCGACAAACTCGGCGTCGAACAGCCGGCCGACGAGGATTTCCTGGATCTTGATGTCGCCGACGTTGTTCAGGATCGACACGAGCGCGACCGCGACGCTCTCCTCGATGCGGCTGATGAGCCGGAGCAGCTCGTTGAAGGCGACGAGCATCTCGTCGTCGGCCTTGTTGCGCGAGAGCAGGAGCACAAACAGCATGAACTGCTCCTGCGCCTCCTTGCTGTTCGGCTCGAGCTGGCGCATGAGCGCCTGGTAGACCTTGCGGCCGAGCACGACGTGGTGTTCGGACGGCTTGTCGAAGCGCACGAGGAGGTAGAGCAGCCTCCGCAGCTCGTCCGTGTTGAACTGGAACCGCGCCGCGTCGGAGGAGTGCACGACGTCGGCCGCGTCGGACTCGGCCACGTCGCCGATCTTGGGCGTGTACAGTATCCGCCACGCCTCCGCGATCAGGCGCGTGTGCACGACCGGCAGCTCGTCCTTTGCGAGCTTGAGCGCGAGGTCGTCGATGGCCGCCTTGAGCTCGAACTCGACCTCGCGCAGGGCCTCGACGTCGCGGCCGTCCGTGACGTCGGCCTTTGCCTGCCGGATGAGCGTGCTCAGCTGCTGCAGGCTCTCCCACTCCGCGTCGGGCACGTATTCGCTGTCCCCGGCGTCGGCCGCGGCCGCGCCGCCCTTTCTTGCCTGCCACGCCGCGCCGTCACCGCCGACCGCGAGCCCCAGTGCGTGGCGCAGCCGCCGCATGAACCACGACCCGGACGGCGGCGGTGTGTGCGACGAAGAGCCAGACTCGAATGGCGGGGGTTCGGTCGTTGCGTAGAACCGGCATGATGCTGGCAGCGCGGGCGAGGACTTTGCCGCGCCTGTGGCCCGCCCGTACCGCGTGTATGTCGGAGCGTGCAGACAGCCCGTCCGCAGAAGCAGGCGGCGCGCTGCCGGCGGCGAGCAGCGCAATTGGAGGCACATGTGTGGAATTGGGGGGGTGTTGGGGGGGTGGAGCCCGTTCGGTTCGTGAACTTTTCAGAGTTCGGGAGGAGCAGAGTACAAGCGCCTTGAATAAAAATGTCAACTTCCGGCTTCCGTTGGGAGCAAAAAAACTACGGATCACGACTCTCGAGAGGCCTCAGGCACAAGAGATATTCCACCAGAACGACCTGATCTCCTCCGCGCACGACATGGCGATGCTCCAAGACCCCGAGTCCGGCGTCGAGGACGCACCCCGCAGCCCGACGCCGCTGACGATGTCGTCGCTCAACACGCCCTTCTTCAGCTACGCGGACGACCGCGCGTTCCAGGACCTCGACGCAAAGTACTGGGCCCAGCAGCAGCAGTCCGCGCCGACGTCGCCGACGCTCACGGTCTCGTCGCTCTCGCGCTCGCTGCCGCCGATGACGCCCATGGCCGCGTCCGAACTGCGCGGCGCGCTCGCCGGCCAGGGACTGCCGCGGTTCGGCCAGAACGGGCACGACGAGAGTGGCGACGGCGGCGGCGGCTTCGAGGACGACGAGGTCGACCACCCCCACCGAGCAGTGCCGGGCGTGACGAACAACCACGACAGCGTCCGCGGCGTGCCCTTCACCGGCTCTGCGTATTCCGTAAACCAGTCTGCAACAAACTACGTGACCCATGGTACGTGGTTGAAATTTTTTTTTAGTTTTTCGAGATCAGTCCAGTGTAAAAAAGCACGGTCCCACTCACTAATGTGATCTTACTCTAGACGAGGAAATCGACCACGAGCTCGAGGCGATCTGCAAGAGCGTGCGCGTCTGCCGCGATATCCGCCACAAGTACATCTCGCGCTCGCAGCAGGGCCCCGCCGACAACCCGCGCGACTCGCCGGCATGGAACGTGTACCCGGCGCCGCCGAAGCCGGCGTGGACGCAGACGAAGGAGCTGCGGGCGACCACCAGCTCCGGCGCCGACGCCAGCGGCACAGCGACCGCGGCCCCCGCGGCTGCGACCGAGCCCGCAAGGACGAAGCCGGACGGCGTCGACGGCGTCGGCTGGGAGTTTGAGTTTGGCGAGTGCGACGTGCCCGGCGACGACGCCGCCGTCGAGTTCTTCCTGGACCCGACCGGCGTGTTCCAGGTCGAAGAGATCTCGGAGACGGGCGCGCGCGGTCTGCTCGTCGAGGTGCCGACCATCAGGGAGTACTACGTCGATCTCGACGAGATCTCGCGCATCAGCTCGGACGGGCCGGCAAAGAGCTTCGCGTTCAGGCGCCTGCAGTTTCTCGAGGGCAGCTGGAACCTGTACAGTCTTCTGAACGAGTACCAGGAGCTGGCCGACACAAAGGTAGGATTCGCTCTTTGTTGATGCTGTTCATCCTGGTTTATGTCACTCACACCTTGCCAGCGCAACCCCCACCGCGACTTCTACAACGTGCGCAAGGTCGACACTCACGTGCACCATTCCGCGTGC
Source organism: Lipomyces sp. NRRL Y-27488 (assembly GCA_030556275.1). Classification (NCBI taxonomy): domain Eukaryota; kingdom Fungi; phylum Ascomycota; class Lipomycetes; order Lipomycetales; family Lipomycetaceae; genus Lipomyces; species Lipomyces sp. NRRL Y-27488. The sequence continues at coordinate 161,149 of JAKTPS010000003.1, read as the reverse complement.
ATGAATCAGAAGCACCTTTTGCGGTTCATCAAGTCGAAAATGAAAAAGTGCCCGGGCGTGAGTAAATCGCTTGAGAGTTTGCGCGAGGCTGGCTGCTGACGACAACACAACAGGAAAAGGTGATTTTCCGCGACGGCCATCTTCTCTCGCTGGCCGAGGTGTTTGAGTCGCTCGGCCTGACCGCGTACGACCTGTCGATCGACACGCTCGACATGCACGCCCACCGCGAGACCTTCCACCGGTTCGACAAGTTCAACCTCAAGTACAACCCGATCGGCGAGTCGCGCCTGCGCGAGATCTTCCTCAAGACGGACAACTACATCAACGGGCGCTACCTGGCCGAGCTCACGCGCGAGGTGTTCTTCGACCTCGAGCAGAGCAAGTACCAGATGGCCGAGTACCGGATCTCGATCTACGGCAAGAGCATCGCGGAGTGGGACCTGCTGGCGGCGTGGGTCGTCGACAACAAGCTGTTCTCGCCGAACGTGCGCTGGCTCGTGCAGATCCCCCGGCTGTACGAGATCTACAAGGCGACGGGCATCACGGACACGTTCGAGCAGATCGTCGTGAACGTCTTCCGGCCGCTGTTCGAGGCCGCCAAGGACCCTTCGTCGCACCCGAAGCTGCACGTGTTTTTGCAGCGCGTGGTCGGGTTCGACTGCGTCGACGACGAGTCCAAGCTCGAGAAGCGGCTCTTCCGCAAGTTCCCGTACCCGTCCGAGTGGAACAACAAGCAGAACCCGCCGTTCTCGTACTACATCTACTACCTGTACGCCAACATCACGTCCCTGAACGCGCTCCGCAAGCGGCGCGGCTTCAACACGTTCGTGCTCCGGCCGCACGCGGGCGAGGCCGGCGACACCGACCACCTCGTGTCGGCCTTCATGGTCGCGCACTCGATCTCGCACGGGATTTTGCTGCGCAAGGTGCCGTTCCTGCAGTACCTGTTCTACCTCGACCAGATCGGGATCGCGATGTCGCCGCTGAGCAACAACGCGCTCTTCCTCGCGTACGACAAGAACCCGTTCCACGGCTACTTCAAGCGCGGCCTGAACGTGTCCCTCTCGACCGACGACCCGCTCCAGTTCGCGTACACGAAGGAGGCCCTCATCGAGGAGTACTCGGTCGCGGCCCAGATCTACCGGCTCTCGGCCGTCGACATGTGCGAGCTCGCCAAAAACTCGGTCATGCAGTCCGGGTTCGAGGCCGCCGTCAAGGCCCACTGGCTCGGCGAGCTCCACATGGTGCCCGGCCGGGACGGCAACAACATCGAAAAGACAAACGTGCCCGACGTCAGGGCGGACTACCGCCTGCAGACCCACGCCCAGGAGCTGACGTTGTGAGTTCTCCTGTCTTGTTTTCTTTTTTGTATTTCAAATCCCTGCCACACGACTGTCGCTAACCCATTTGCGCAACACAGCGTTGAGAAATATGCTGGTCATTCTCAAGAGCTCGAGGGCCTGTCGGCCGGATCCGAGGTCAGCGCCGGCAGCGGCGCGACCGACGCGGACCTTTCGTCGTCCCTCACGAGGTATGTCTTTCTCTTGTTTCTCTTTTCAGGACAACAAGCACTCACATGGCCCCCCCTTCTGGCAGGTCGTTCTCGATAAACGAGCTCCGCGGGTTCCCCGGCATCAAGCACGTGGCGGCAAGTCGCAGGGCGACGCTGCTGCAGGATTCGCTCAAGGAGGCGTGATTTCGAGACGGGAGGAGGCTTCGCTGGTCGGGGTCGGGGTCGGGAATTAGATGGGAAAGTATTATGTAGTAATGTGTACAACACGGGGACATATATATATAAAGTACTATACAACAGAGAATGATAACAATGAAAGATCCAAAACAGAATATAAAGAAAAAAACAAAAGAAATATACCCATATACCAAGGAACCATATTATACCCATGTACACCGCGCCGACCTTCTTGCACAAAAATTTTTTCGCCTTTTTTTTCGTCTCTCTCTCTCTCTATTGAGGCTCGCTATTGGGCCCGGGTTTCTCGTTAGGACCTGAGGGCTCACACGACGAGCTCGGCGCGCACGACGGCCGCGTAGACCGCGATGGCCTCGCGCAGGACCGAGCGCACGCCCCAGCCGGCGCTGACGCCGGCCGCGCCCTTGCGGGCCCACCACCAGCCGACAAACACGCTGAGACGCTCGGCGCCGCCGGACGCGGCCGCAGCCGCGGCCGCGTCGGCGTCGTCGGCGGCGGCGGCGGCGGCCCGGAGCTCGAGGCTCTGGACCATGCGCAGGCGCTGCATAACCGCGAGCTCGCGCTCGTCCGGCGCGCGCGAGTACACGCCGGTGTCGTGCTGGGTGACGGCCATGTCGAGCTCGACGCGGCGGAGCCAGAGCATGAGGTACACGGCGCACTCCCAGCCGACGACGACGTCCTCGATGCCGCCCGGCGCGGACGCGCGGTCGCGGTCGGGCGGGGCGCTGAAGAGGACGTCGGCGGCGAGCTCGGCCGCGATGACGAGGAAGTCCGACGGCGGCGGCGGGCCGGCGCCGGCGCCCGGCTGGGTGGTGCCGTTCGTGCCGCCGTTGACGGCGGGCTGCTGGGGCGGCGTGCGCAGGAGGTAGGCCGCCATGGCCTTGATGGCGTGGACGATCTCGGAGATGTCGTGCGACCTTAGGGCCTCGGCGAGCGGGGACATGTCGGGACACACGACGCGCATGCGCGCGAGGTTCCACACGGCGTCCGCGGCGCGGTCGAGGCACGCGGCCGCGTCGGTGGCCGGGGGCTGGTGGTGTTGGTGGTGTTGCTGTGGCTTTTGCTGTTGGCGCTGCATGTGGTGCTGCTGCTGTGGATGTTGTGGATGCGGGGGCGGGGCCGCGTCGGTGTGGAGGACGTGGCGGAAGGACGCGAGCGCGGCGTCGAGCTGCTCGGGCCGGGGCGGGAAGAGCTGGCCGGCGGACCGGGCCGTCCAGGACTCGACAAAGAGCGCGGACGCGAGGATGCGGCGGGCAAAGGGCGACACGCGGGCGTGGATGCCGCGGAGGACGAGGTCGATGGCGGGGCGGAACGCGAGCGGCGGCGCGGGCGAGAGCGGCGCCGTGTCGGCCCACGCGCTCTCGTCGCACGGCAGCGCGAGCGCGGCCGGCTCCGCGTTCGGGATCGCGGGCGGGAAGTTGAAGAGCGCGGTGAGGTTGGCAAAGAAGACGTAGACGGCGAAATACGTCCGGCGCATGGCCTCGAGCTTGATCCACTCGGTGTCCTCGCCGGGCGAGTTCGTGATCGGCGGCCGCGGCGAGCGGCGGAGGAGGTCGTGGCGGAGGCCGCCGGCGAGGTTTGCCAGGAACGACTTGACCGAGCAGGCAAACTCGAGCCCGCGGGGGTCGCCGGACCAGGCGGCAAACTCGGTGTTGAGGAGGACGGTCTGGGCGACCCAGAGCGGCGCGGTGCGGGACGAGAAGCCGTCGGTGTCGATGCGGGCGTTGACCATGGTCTTTGACGCGACGTGCAGGCGCGAGGCGAGGTCCTTGTTGGCGCCGAGCGCGCCGAGCGAGAGCACGGCGAGCAGGAGCGGGCGGGCGGTCGAGCGCGGGGAGAAGGTGGGCAGGTGGATGAACGGGTGGGACGGGTGGTGGGCGGCAAAGTAGGCGGCGAGGTGCTGCTCGAGCACGGCGTCGGCGGGCAGGCCGACGTCGGCGAGGAGCGCGCCGGACGGGTCCTGGGCGAGGAGCGCGTCGCGGACGACGATCCGGAGGGAGAGGTCCGAGGCGGCGGAGGCGTGGGACGAGCGCGAGCGCGAGGACGCGTGCGAGGCCGAGTCCTCGACGTCGTCGGGCGAGGGGCTGCGGTCGTCGTGGGCGACGCCGAGCCTTGTCATGAGCATTGCGGCGGAGATGTCGGCGTTGTGGTCGTCGGTCTCGTGTTTGTGTGCCGTTGCCGTGGCGGCCGCCGGGGCGGGTGCGGGTGCGAGAGCAGGGGCGATGTCTGATGGTGCTGGTTTGGATGCGGTGGGGGATGTTGCTGGTGCTGCTGCTGGTGCCGCTGCTGCTGAAGCTGGAGCTGCACCGGCCCCGGCGGGGGTTTTCGCGTGGACGGTGCGGACATGGCGGAGGAGGAGGTCGCGGCGGACGAACGTGGAGCGGCAGCGGTCGCACTTGAACGGGCGCTCCTGGGTGTGGGAGCGCTCGTGCCTGTTTTTGTGTTCGGAGCGGGAGAACGCGCGGGCGCAGAACGAGCACTTGTAGCGCCTGTCGGGCGTGCGTCCTGGTGTTGTTGTGGATGTGGAGGTGGAGGTGGTGGTCGTGGTCGTGGTCGTGGTGGAGGACGAGGAGGACGAGGAGGAGGGGGCTGTCGGGTTCGTGCCTGCGATGCCGGCCGAGTCTGTGGTGGCCGGTGCCGGCTGGTCCGCCTGCACCGCCTGCACCGCCTGCTTCGACGACGGCGAGCGCGCAGCAGCAGCAGCAGCAGCAGCAGCCTGCAGCGGTGGCGGCGCGGGCGGAGGAGGAGGCGCGGGTGGTGACGGGGCGGCCTGGGCCATGGCGGAGGTGGCTGCTCTGGTGCCGTGCGGGTCGCGGGCGGGCGCGAGCGAGAGGACGGACTGCATGGCCTGCATGGGGCCGCGCTGGGGCGGGTTCGGACGGGGAATGGCTGTGGGCGGTGTGTATGTGTACAGGGGGGTCGCGGTCGCGGTCGAGGTCGAGAAGGTCGAGGTCAAGAAGGTCGAGAAGGTCAAGGGGGTGACTGTGGTCAACAAGAACGAGTGTTTTCGTGGCCAGAAAACCGCGGCCGGCGGGATGACGGGCGGGGTCTGTTCTGGGGCGCATGTCCCGGGTTGCCTGCTGCCCGGCACGCACCCAATCGGGCCCGGGCTTGTGCCCCCACAACAGCGGGTGCGGGGGGGCGCGGGGCCGTTCCGGGGTAGCGGCCACGTGACTCTTGCGGGGTATGCCCGCCGCCCGGTCACGTGGCCAAGCCCGGGTCGGATGTCGGCGACTGCGCCTGGCCGGCCAACCACCGGCCGGCCATTATATACTCTCTTCTCTTTTCTCTCTTGTACATATCTTGTATATCTTCTATCTTGCATCACAGTGTACAACGCCCACAGACAACTCCTCTAGACACTCACAGCTTCGGCGCCCACAGCTTCGGCGACGCGCTCGCGTACACCTTCGGCGTGGCCGCCCGGAAAAACACCGGCATCCGCGGCCGCACGTACACCTCCTCGCAGTCCTCCGCCGCGACCCCGTTCTCGCTGATCAGCACGCCAAAGTCAATCACCTGTAGTCGTTAGTAGTGGACCCCATATCATGCTCGTGTTCGACGCGTGCCCGTCAACTCACCTTCTTCAGCGACACCATCGGGGCGTGCCATGTTCCTGAATTGTTTAAAGTCAGTTAGTCCCAACCACATATCATCCTCAACAACTCCTCGCTCTCTCTCTCTGCAGGTGTCTTACCGGGCCCGTACGTCACAGCCTGGTCGCCCCGGGCCACAAACGCTTCCACCGTCGCCAGGTCCGGAAGGCCATCTATATCGCACCCTGCTTTAGCTAATTATTCCTTTCCTCCAATCCCCAAGTTGCTGCTCGTCACATACCCGGCCCGGTCTGCGCGCAAATCACCAGGTACGCCGCGTCCGCCGCGGCAACGCCCATCGGCAGAAACGTCTGGGTCGAGAACGGGTGCCGCTCGAGCACGCCGGCCGCGTACGCGGCCGCGTCCGGGAACGCCCGCCGCGCGACCAGCGCAGCAGGGAACTCGCTCCGGAAGAGGTTCACGTTCGTCGTCGCCGGCCGCCCGCTCGGCGCGTTGCCATCAAACCGGCTCACCACCGGCGTCACCTGTGCGATCTTTGTCGCCGTGCCGTAGTTTGCAGAAACGGACGGCATCGACGCGAGCTGCTCTAAAGACGAGATCACGCCGCCGAACTTGGCGAACGCGGCCGGCGTCAGCGGCACGGCCTCGACCGGCGCGAATCCACCAGGCAGCTCAAGGTTCGCAATCGGCGCCATTTTAGTTTCGTGGGAAGAAGAGGGCGAGCTGTTCGGGGCAGCTTCCAAATGCTGCGCGGCCGCGAACAGACTTCCAACTTTTTCACTGCCGAGGACCCCCGCCCCGGGCTGGCTTGAGCCCTAACCCGACGCGTGTTGGGATGCCGAAGAATTTTAATTTCATGTTCATTGTTCATGAAAGCGTTCAATTTATACAACATACCATGAGATCTCTGCCAAACATAATAATAACGGGCACGCCGGTGTGTATTTTGTTTTGAAGGGACGCGTTTATTTTTAGTACTGACGCAGTCCAGGGCACCGGCAAGTCCAAGCACAGCGAGCGCCTCGCCGAGCTGCTGCCCCGGCTCACGTACGTGGCCGTCAACCAGTTCATCAAGGACCACGCCCTGCAGGACGGCTTCGACGACGAGCGCCAGAGCGCCATGGTGGACGAGGACAAGGTGAGAAGTCTCGAGTGCGGCTTCGTGACCGGTTGTGTGGTGTTGACCGTGTGCATGAGCGTCTAGCTGGTGGATCTGCTCCTGCCCGACCTCGAGCTGGGCGGCCGGATCATCGACTGGCACGTCTGCGACATCTTTCCCGAGAACCTCGTCGACCTCGTCGTCGTCCTCCGCACAAACACGACCCGCCTCTTTGACCGGTTAAGGGATAGGTGGGTGCCTATTCTTCTTGCATGCATTTGACTTGCAACATAAACTGACACGCCATCTCGCAGAGGATACGCCGACAGAAAGTTCGACGACAACATCGACGCCGAGATCATGGACGTCATCCTCACAGACGCCCGCGACGCGTACGCGCCCGAGATCGTCATCGAGCTCGCCAGCAACACCGAGGCCGACCTCGCCAGCAACACCGCCCGCGTCGTGGCCTGGGCGGACCAGTGGGTCCTCGACAACTCCGCCGCCGGCGATGACGACGATGGCGAGGATGAACGAGATGACGACGATGACAACGATGACAACGACGACAACGACGACAACGAAGACAGTGCGGAGGACGACAGCGACGACAGCGAGTAGCATATCCAATCCGGTCTTGGACACCACCTGTACAATACAATGCAACAATAACTTTTTTTTTCTATTTTTCTAATCACGTCTAAACACAAAACAAAAGTCTATACGGATAATCTCGCAAATCTTACACGAACCGTTCTATGTACACACACACACAACTCTATTTCTCTATGAACCGCATCTATCGGGTCGCAAGGAACTCCTTCAGGAGCTGGAGCGCCTGGAAGCGGTGGCTGATCGAGTTCTTCAGCTCCTTGGGCATCTCGGCGTACCTGTCACCACCAGACCGCGTTAGCAAGGACGTCGACGATCAAATGATGACATAAAACAAAACATACGTCTGGTCAAAGCCGTCGGGCAGGAAGCACGGGTCCCAGCCGAACCCGACAGGTCCGCGGGCCGGAACGATGATGCCCTGTAAATGCCGGTCAGCAAGAGTCAAGTGCATCAGATCTGCCACGCAGTAAGAGACATACGTCCTGAACGCCCTGGAAGATCTTGACCTCCTCGCCGGGGCCCTCGCTGAAGGCGAACGTGCAGATGGCCTGCGCGGTCTTGTCGTCGTACGCGGCCAGCATGTTGTTCAGGCCTGCCAAAATTGTCAGCTTGCACTCACAAGTATTCAATCCTCAGGAGTGGCACGTACCCTCGTGGCCGATCTTGCTCATGAACCACTTGCTGCAGCGAGTGTCAGACCCAGTTCGAGTATATCTACGCCCAATTGTCGCCGTGCCTCTGTAGACTCACATGTACGGTCCCGGAAGCCCGCCATAGGCCGTGAACCCGAGCGCGGTGTCTTCAACCAGCACAGGTCCTTGCACCTACCCAATTCAGACAAAAAAAGGTCAACTAATGCCCTCAAGAACTCCCCGAGGACGGCCGACTCACAATCTTGGCAGCCTGCTTGCACTTCGCCTCGGCGACCTCGAGAATCGTGCCCTGGACCTCCTCGAGGTCGAGCCCCTGGTTCGTCAGGTCGGCGCTGCCGGCCATGATGGCCTGCACCTCCTTCAGCTTGTTGGCGTTGCCTGCACACAGGTAGGACGTGTTAGCTCCTACCTCGCTCCTGCCTGACAAACTCGTCTCCACTTCAAGTGCGAGAGCAGCGGGGCACCGGCTCACCAGTGACGAATGTAACGACGGACGGCATTTTGTTGGACGCAAATTGTCTTCGCAGTGCAGGACCTACAACAATACGGGCGGCGGGCGGGAGTCGGCGCGAAGCGAGAATCGTCGTGAAGAACAAGAAGAAGAAGAAGGAGGACGACGGGGGGAAAGTGTCTGTGATAAAGGAACTGTCCGTGCTGAGGCCAGGATAAGGCCCGTATAAATTGTTCGACGCGGTCAGTGAGTCGTCGACCTGCGGGAAAAGCTTAAATGAATAAGGTTTCGAGGTCCGGCTTTATCGCGTCAGGTTCGGCCCTTATAGATCTAGCTCAAGTCTCTTGCAGTTCTGTTGTTTTTGAAATGCGGCCGGCGAATACCTGCAGGCAGGTTCGGCGGACGGACAAGCCTGCGGGAACGCGTGTCGACACATTAGGCAACCAGACCACACGCAAGCCGGCCCATATTGCGATGACTTGAAATTCCAACTCAATACCTTGCCTCCATACCCTCTTTTTCTATTTCTGCCGCGCCAAATACCTTTTATATTATTTCATAGGCCCGCTTTTTTCTATTTTTATAGGCCGGCGCAGGCTCCGTTCGTTCATGATCTGCCCGCCTGCCCTGCGCCCTCGACTCTCCTTGTCTCTGTCAACACCCGCGCGATGCTGCCGGACTGGGAGCCCTGCCGGCGGGCCTGGCACGCTGTCATATCGTTTTCGGTACGCGTTTGTATGTGGTGCATGACTGGAGATATATAGTATGCTGACCTGCCGTTAATGCCTCAGGCCCGCGTGCGGACGCGGTTTAGGCGACTCGTGCGGTGCGACGAGCTTGTAGGAGACCTTTTGTTTGTTTTACTATTTTCTCGATCCGGAGATGTGTTTCTAACAGGTTTTGCCTAGCCCGCGAGCAGCGGCGATTGCGAACGGGGTGAGGCCGATCCGGACGCCATCGTCGAGTGCGACCGGGGTGCCAGCGACAAGCTCGAATCGGGAGCCAGCGTCGACGCCAAACAAGGAGCCAAGCAAGCCCCAGCCCACTCGCGCCTGCCGCCCGCATACGCGAACCGTCGTCGCCACTACCCCGGCAGCTACTTCCCCTACGTGCCCGTAACCGCGGCCAACACGCCGGCCATGCGCGGCCCGGCAACGTGCTGGTCGATCGACCAGACCACGCCGGCCGCCCTGCCGGACCTTGCCAAACCGTCGGCGTCAGTGACGTCGGTCGGGGACGAGCTTTTCTGTTTACCGCTGCTGCTGAAGGAGTCGTCCGCGACTGAACGTGCGGGTATGCCGGCAGACGCGTCCGCTCCTGTGTCGACGACGCCGACGACGCCGCCTCCGCAGTCCTCCCGCGACGCGGACGCGGTTGTTGATATCCCTGCTGATATCCCTGTTGATATCCCTGCTGATACCCCCACGCACGAGGCCGACTCTGACCATGACACGATGCCCTGGCATTTCTCCTCGTCGTCGTCACCGTCCTCCTCGGAGCCGAGGTCGTCGCAGTCCACGACGCCATCGACCGTGTGGCTTTCGATCTCCGTGAGCGACTCGAACGCGTCGTCGTCGTCGTCGTCGTCGTCGTCGTCGTCGTCGTCATCGGCGGCCTCGGCGGCGGTCTCGGCCGACCGTGTCCTGCCGCCGCCGCAGGGGCCGGGGTTCTGCTTCGTCCTGTATTGGATGTTCACGTTCTGCGCGGACGCGGGCGAGGCCGTCGCGGCCGGCGCCAGGTCCGCGCGGCAGCGCTTATGGAGGTTTGCGTTGCTGCAGCGCGTGCGCATGCCGGCGCCCGCGAGCGCTCAGGGCGCGGCGGACGGGCCGGAGGACGACGGGGAGCACGGGGAGAACGAGTTGGGGGAGGAGGAGGACGAGGTGGAGGTGGTGGACCAGAGGTGGTGGTGGGAGGATGAGGGCGAGCGAGACCTTTGACGGACCGTAGATGTGTTTTATTTTCTTTCTGGGATGGTGCGTCTGACGCTTTGTGACGGGCAGAACGATGGACGTGAACTCGCGGTTGCGATCTGTATTGTGTGGGTGTGGCACTACATTGTTGTATGGTTTTTCCAAATTGAGAAGATTCGAACTGGGATTGACCGACGAAAGACGTAGAGCAAGACGGCTCGGACGGGTGCGAGCACGGCATAACCGGCAGCGGGCACCCAGGCATCCGGCGTAGATGCTCACCAGGAAAGGAGACCGGGCGAAGAGGACGAAGAGGACGAAGAGGACGAAGAGGACGAAGGGAACGGAGAATGGGAAGAGCAGTGGGCGAGATGGAAGAAGACGGGGCTCGTACTAGGACGAGAGACGGGATGGCATCGACGCTACGGAAGAGTATTTGCTCTGGCGTTCTGGATAGAAGTAGAAGTATGTTGAACGGTATAGCATTGAGGCAAATGCTATAGGATTTTCCAAACATCTTGTGCAAAATTGTTCAAATGTAGCGGGAAAACGATAGTTTTGGCCCAACAGATTTGGGAGCAAAATATCAAAAAAGGTGCCGTTATATTCCCGGCTCGAAGGAAGGAACTGCGTTTCTCGTTGACCTCGACGTACCTGCCAGCCCTCCGCCCCGTCCTCTTTCTTTCTTTCCCTCCCTTTCCCCTCCCTTTCAGTCGTACACAGTCTCAGCAATGGGCGGCGGCGAGCCAGAGTCAAACAGGCACGCGTCGCCGTTGGCGGGCGACGTGCTGTCCAAGATACAGGGCACGGCGGCGGCGGCGGCAACCGCGGCACGATCGCGCGAGGCGGCGGCCGCGTGCGCGCCGTCGCCGTCGTTGCGGCAGCTCGCCGAGCGGCGCCTCGCCCGCCAGAGCGACTCGTCCGTGTACGCGCTCGCGGGCGCGACGGCCGGCGTCATCTCGGGCGTGGTCGTGTGCCCGCTCGACGTCGTCAAGACGAAGCTCCAGGCCCAGGGCGGCTTCTCCCGGTTCGGCATCGTGCACGAGCACTACTACGACGGTCTCGGAGGTCAGTCAATGCGCTTGCCAGCCTGGGGAATCGGCGGTCCGTACTGACATTCTTTTGGCCGATAGGCACGATTTCAACAATCTGGCGAACGGAGGGCTTCAAGGGGTTTTACCGGGGACTCGTGCCAATAACGCTGGGGTACCTGCCAACATGGATGGTGTATTTTACCGTCTACGAGCGATGTAAAAGGGAATTCGCTGAACTGCCGGGTGAGTTGTTCTGCTTCTTCGTATGCAAACCATGAGCAATGCTGACAGGCATCTCTGAGCAGGATTCAAAGACAAGCAATACGCACAGCACATGGTGTCGGCACTATTAGCCGGCTGTTCATCAACCACAGTGACGAACCCGATATGGGTCGTCAAAACCCGACTAATGACGCAGAACGCAAACACGTCGTGGCACTACAAGGGCACGCTCGACGCATTCCGGACGATGTACAAGACCGAGGGAGTAGTCTCGTTCTACGCCGGTCTCCTGCCGGCCCTGCTTGGCCTGATGCACGTCGCGATCCAGTTTCCATTATACGAGAAGTTCAAGCTCATGTTCGCGTCCGGCGACGACGCCGGCGCGGCCGAGTCGGGCAAGGTCGGCGGCATCATATTCTCGTCCTGCCTGTCCAAGATGTGCGCGTCCGTGGTCACGTACCCGCACGAGGTCGTGCGCACGCGCATGCAGATCCAGCGCGGCCTGCCGCACCTGAAAAACACAAAGTACGACGGCATCGTGCGGACCGCGGCCCTGCTCCTCAAGACCGAGGGCTGGCGGTCGTTCTACTCCGGCCTCGGCACGAACCTGGTAAGGACCGTGCCGGCGAGCGCGGTCACGCTCATCACGTACGAGCTCGTCGTCGAGGAGGTGAACCGGATCAGGCTCGCGAACGGCTTTCCGGCGGCTCCTACGTGATCGACTTCGCTAATAGATAAATGTCTCGATATATAATTTCCCTTTTTTTTTTTTTTTTGGTGTGTGTGCGTGTCAGTAGCTTGGCGCAATTTTGTGAAGCAAACCGCTGGTTTTGTTGTAGATCATTCTTATGTCTCCTCCTTTTCTTTTATTATTGCATACATGGCTTCTGGATTTTTTTTATTTTCTTGGGTTCGTGTTCCTTGCCGGACTTTTTTTGTCTGGTTCCTATTTTTTGTGGTTCTCTTGGTTCAGCTCTTCGGTATTGGTCGTTCTTCGTATGCTTTAATATTCTGCATTACGCTTGTATTTACACAAAATATACAGTATCTTACAAGTAGTTGGAGCGGTTGTGGCATGCCTGGTCTAGGAATCGTATAATTTCATCGTGGAATGGTGGAGTCGGGTGCAAACTGGCGCGCTCTTCAAACCACATAAAACTCGCACGGATTCGCTTTTTTTCATGCTGTAAACTGTCTATCCAAGCGGGATTTGTCTGCCGCGCCGTATCTCGTTTTCGCGATCACGTCCGGCCGTCGAAGCTGGCATTCGTCGAGTAAGTGTGCATGCCATATATCATCGCCGTTTCTCGGGCTTGCATAGTCGTTAGACATTAGCTCTTGCAGTATACACCAATAGAACTTGCAGGCAGTACAAACATCGTCGTCGAGTGGTGTGGCCGGCTGTGGCCTGAGGCTGCCTTGGCTTGCACCGTAGGCAAAAGTTGCGACGGTCTAGATGAGAATCAGAACGCACTGGTCAGATATGCAGTCCCTCAAACCGGTGTGAACGAGCACGCACCCCGAATATGAACACGATCGGCAGTATATATTGCTGGATTCGAAAACAAAACTGTCAGAATATAAAGCTCAAGAGGGGCAGGAATAGATTCTCGCCGCTCGTTCAATCAGCTGAACATACCCGTTTGTTCCTGCCGAGCGCCTTCCAGTAGATGTTGTCCTCCTTCCGCTTGACCCTGATTTTCCGCGGCGTGTCGACGATGCCTCGCAGGAGCTCGTTCTCGTCTCTTCTTTTTCTGAGATACATTTTTCGCGCTGTCGTGTTCTGGATCGTCAGGGACCTGGTCCCTCTGCCTGTGCGATTACAACCCTTACGTCACACGGAAGGTTTATTGAGTCGTGAGGTTATCTGACCCATATACGACACCAGTTGTCCGTCGTCGTCGTCGTCGTCGTTACTAAACACCCTGTCCCACAGCTGAGCCTTGTCAAAATGGCCGGCAAGAGTTGCGTCGAGCGGAGGGGCATTCGGCCATCACCGGCATGGCCCTACTGGCTCTAAATCTCTAAATCGAGTCACTACTGGTTGACAGTTTTCGCTGTGTCCGGCAGTGATTGTCATACAACTCATATCGTTTGTTCTACTTGTCTTGCATTTTCTTATGCAAGCGTTTGAAGCACCGAATGATAGGACGACTGACCAGACTCCGGCGAGCATATCTAAAGACTGACGATATATACAAATCAGCATGAAGATCACGGCCCAGATATTGCCGAAGACAGCAAGACCCAACCCCGTCACTGCCGCGCCCCACGTGCGCGCGGCTCGCCGACTTGCCGCGTCGGGCGACTTCTGGCCCAATCGGGCAAAAAAACACCTCATCGTCAACTCCCCATCGGGGCTCGGTCGAATTTTTTTCCACCGGCCTTCTGCTCTCGTGCCTTCCATCCTCTTCTGCTCTGTGTATATATATATATCTAACAGGAACCGGGTTTCTTGGTCGGGCGTACTCCAGCAGAGAAAAAAGCCAGAGCAGAGCAGCGCAGCGCAGAGCAGCGCCATCAGCAACCCCCCAGATCCAGCATGTCCTCCCCACGATCGGCCTCGTCCTCCACCGAGACCACGCCGGCCCCGGCGTCGCCGCCGCCGACGCCCGCCCCGGACGCGTCCGCTGCCACCGAGACCAAGCAGCTCGTCCTGCGCGGCTACCTGCCCGCGGACCGCGCCGGCGCGGTCCGGCTCGCCGGCGAGGCCGCGTCGGAGCGGATCGCGCTGGCGAACCTGCACATGATCAAGCACCCGTACTTCTACGTCGCGCTCGCGCCCCTGCTCGCGCTCGTGTTTGTCCGGTTCGACTACTGGCGCGACTTCGGCACGGTCCTCCTCCTCGGCTGCGGCCTCACGATGGCGGTCATGTCCCTGTTTGCCCGCATCACGGACGACCTCAAGGACACGACGTCCGAGGTCGTCAAGGGCAAGTTCCTCGACGAGGCCGACTACGGCGCGGTCGCGATCTACGGCGACAAGGTCATCGGCCTCGTCGCGATGAAGTACGTCGACCTGAACGAGCTCGCCGCCGTCGACCCGCTCACGCACGCCGCGACCGCGCCGCAGCAATCCAAGAAGTCCAAGAAGCAGCCCGAGCACAAGCACGCCGTCGTCACGTCCTGGGCCGTGCTCAAGCACTACCGCAACGTCGGCCTCGGCGGCGACCTCCTCGCGAACGTGCTCACCGCCGCGGCAAGGAGCAAGACCGGCACGGTCCTCGTCCAGCTGCTCTCGCTCGAGCGCCGCGCCCGCAAGACGCTCGACGAGGCCGGCTTCGTCAAGGTCAGCGCCGTCAAGTTCAAGGGCGGCCTCGGCTTCTTCGGCGTCACGACCGAGACGTACTCAATATCGCCCGTGGACTGGGCCGACAAGCACCGTGTCGAAAAGTTGTAACATAAAAATTGGTTTGGTCTTTGTTGCTAGTTTGGTCTTAGTTGTTTGTTTGGTCTTAGTTGTTTCTTTGGTCTTCGTTTACGGTCTGCAATGTTGTGCCTAATTTTTAATTTGTAAATAGTAGTTTGTATTGTTCGTAATACTTCTTTTGACGATCGACAGCGTCCCGTGCATATATATCTAGTGCGAAGCAAACAAAAACACAGACAGAAAAAATTAAAATACACAAACCAAAATCGTCTACAATTGATATCTCAGTGTTGGATCTATAACATGCATACAACCAAGAAGGAAAAAGCAAAAGGAATCTAAAACTGGGTCATACAACCAAGAAACAAAAAACAAAAAAGAATCTAAAACTGGGTCATGTCCCGGCCAAACAGGCCCCTCGTGAGCCAGTCCATGCAGAGCAGCGCGCGGGTCCGGAAGCTGACGCTCTGGGCAAAGTACACGGACCGCCAGAGGTACATGGCGACGAGGCCGCCGACGAAGGAGTACCCGTTCAGGTCGAACACGGCCGCGTTGCCGATGTAGGCGAGGCTGCCGAGGTGGTGGTACTCGAACGGCTTGTACGCGAGGTCGTCGATGTCGTTCGCGACGACGTCGTTGATGGCCAGCGTCTCCTCCGTCCTGGCGACCCGCGTCAGCTTCCGGCCGACGTACTGGCCCTGCTGGTGCGCGCGCTGCGCGGTCGCCGGCAGCGTCGTCATCTTGTTGTCGATGGTCTTGAGGAGCTCGGTGAGCTCGCCGAAGCCGAGCGTGCCGGAGTGGTCCTTGTCAAACTCGGTGAAGAGCGAGTCGACCCGGTGCAGGTGCTCGGCCGCCTGGGGGAACCGCTTGCGGATGTTGAGCGCGAGGTCGCGCCACTGCTGGAACGTGATCTCGCACGTCTCGACCGGCATCTTGGCCTTGACCGCGTACGTCTTCATGAACTCGACGATGTGCTCCGTGATGTTGGACCGCACGGTCGAGCAGTCGCCGATCGCGTAGACCTCGCCCTGGGGCGCGCCGAGCACGCGCAGGTGGCTGTCGGTCTCGATCGCGCGCTTGTTGCGCTGCTCGGCGAACTCGCCCGCGATCTGGCGCGAGATCGCGCACTGGTCGACGCCGGTCGACCACAGGCAGAGCCCGTACGGCAGCTCCTTGCGGTGCTTGACCCCGTCGTCGTCCTTTTGCGAAAACACGACGCGGTCCTCGAGCACGCGCTCGACGCGCGCGTTCGTGAGCACGTTGATCGAGTCCTTCTTGAACCGCTCCTGCGCGTACGTGCTGATCTTCTCGTCGTACGTGTTGAGGATGTGGCCCTGGGACTGCACGATGTGCACGGACACGAGGTTGCGCAGCAGCTTCGGGTAGTGCTGCGTGAGGTCCTCGTTCAGGAGATCGTAGACCTCGGCCGCGAACTCGACGCCGGTCGGCCCGCCGCCGCACACGACAAAGCTCAGCAGGCGCTCGCGGTCCTCCTGGGTCGCCGTCGGCAGGCACGCGAGCTCGAGGTTCTGCATGAGCCGGCCGCGGATCTTGACCGCGTCCTCGATCGTCTTGAGGAAGTGGCAGTGCTCGAGGCCCTCGACGCCGTGCGTGTTGGACTCGGACCCGACCGCGACGACGAGCTTGTCGTAGGGCACGTAGAACCTCCGCTCCGTGCCGTCGCGGCCGGGCTGGACGACCTCGACGAGGCGCTCGCCGAACTCGACCTTCTCGGCCTGGGCCTGGAGGTAGTGGCCGTGCACGTACGCGACGACGCGCCGGATCGGCTCGACGAGCGAGCGGAACTCGAGCGTGCCGACCGTGGCCGACGGCAGCATCGGCGTGAACAGGAAGTGGTTCCTCGGCGAGATCACGGTGATGTGGTAGTCCTCGGGGCAGATGTTTTTCAGCAGCGCGACCGCGCCCCAGCCGGACCCGAGCACGACGAGCCGCGGCTTGCTCATGGACAGCCGGCGCACGTCGCAGTCCTCGTCGTCGAGGTAGCGCTCGAGGATCGGCAGGTTCTTTGGCCCGCCGATGCGGGGGTTCAGCGCGAGCTCGGACAGCTCGACGTCCTCGACGTCGGACAGCTCCTTGTACGTGCTCGCGTCGTAGATGAAGAAGCCGCCGACGAGCACGCCGACGGTCATGACGCCGATGCCGATGCCGGACGCGAGGATGTACGCGGCCCGCAGCACGCGTTTCTTGACGGACCGCACGGGCTTGTCCGGCGCGGGCACGTCGCTGGACGTGCTCGTGCCGCGCGCAGCGGCGGACGAGCCGAAGCCGGCGGTCTGGGGAAGCCGCAGTCGCCGCGACGACATGGCGAGGCTCGAGGCCGTGCTAGCCGGCGGCCGGCAGGCGACAGCCGAGAACTGCCTCGCGAGCAGCCTTGCGGGCGCGGCGGGCGTCCGTCGAAGCAGCAGCGGGAGCATTGGCCGGAAGGGGAGTGGCCGGGGAGCGGAGGAGGAGGATGAGGAAGGGGATGAGTAAGGGACGAGGAAGAGGAAGAAGGAGTTGGCGGTCAGTTATAATTGCACCGCCGCGAACAGCGAAGTCAATCAATCACGCTCCTCGGGACGAACTACCTTCAGCTCCTTGCACCTTCACGACTCTTCCTCGCCAGGCGCCGGTCCTGTGCCCAGTTCGGCGTCGGTCGCGGCCGCTACGACTAGACCGGCCGCCGCCAATTGACCTACGTAGATGTTTGGCGGTTCAGCCCGCGGCGGATGTGACATATATGACCAAAGGCTCTTCCTGACGTCATTAAAGCAGCCGGAACCACCGGCCCCGGCCATATCTGGCGGTCTCCTCGCATTTCCCGGCCGGACGAGCAGTAGCCCGCGGCACGAGGCAGCATGAGCCCATGCGGGCTGCGTCCAGCCAGTCCTCGCCTGGCCGGGGCACATCCTCGAGGTCATCACGGTTGTATGGCGAAAGCTTCGGCGGCCGGAACTCACCGCTGGGACCAAAAAAAACTCGACCATCACGGAAAATCTCGAGTGCGAACAAGACAGCACACGGCAACAACAACTATCAGACGCAGACAGAACCACACGCGATGCGGATCTAGTCCGTCCGGGCCAGCATGTTCGTCCTCAGCAAGTTTTCGGACCTCATCCGCATCGAGCCGTCCAAGTTCAGCAAGCCGACCGAGGACGCGCTCGAGGATGAAATCAACGCAAAATTCGCAAACAAGGCGTGTGCTTTTTCACCTCCCATGTTCTCTTTTCCTTCAGCAAGCTGACTTGTCCTTCGTCTTCAGGTCGTGCATGACGTGGGTCTTTGCGTGTGCCTGTTTGACATTCTCGAGCTCGGCGACGGCCTGATCAAATATGGCGACGGTTCATCCTATATTAAGAGTATGCATGCTTCAATTTCTGTCACGTCAGCCCCCCCATGAGCACCTCACTGACTTTGACCCTGTCCAGCCGTATTCAGGCTGATCGTGTTCCGCCCGTTCATTGGCGAAGTCCTCGTCGGCTGGATATCGTCCTGCTCCGAGGACGGCCTGAAAGTGCGCATGGACTTCTTCGACGACATCTTCATTCCAAAGGAGTACCTGTTTGACTCGTGCATTTTGTAAGTCGATCCCTTTTCTGCATTTTTTTTTGGCGCGGCTAATCTGTGTTCGTCGCGACATAGCATCCCGCGCGAGCAGGCATGGGTCTGGCGCACCGAACACGACCTCTACCTCGACACTAACGAGCTCATCCGGTTCCGCGTCGAGCAGGAGCTCTTCAGCGACCAGTCGCCCCAGGGCCCGCGCCTGATCGACCCCGAAACCGGCATGGCCTTCGTCGCCGCGCCAAAGAGCCAGGCGCTGCAGTCCGCCGAGAACGGCGCCGACTCGGCCTCAAGCGCGGGGCCCGGCGGCGCGGCCGCCGGCAACGGCGCCGCCAGAGCAGACGGCGCGGCGGCGGCTGCGCGCCAGCAGCAGATCCTGTTGCAGAACGCGACCGGCCAGGGCGCGGTCTCGCCGTACTCGCTCATTGGGTCCTGCATGACCTACGGCATGGGCTTGAATACGTGGTGGGACTAGAGAGAGTTTTTTGTATATTACACGATTTGTACGATAAATGTAACTAGTGTGGCCGAGTAATATAATTCCATCACGAGTCCAGCAGCATGCTGCTGGATTTTCCATCTGGACTGTGTCCGTCTAATTTAATGTTGTTCAAATCCTCCGCAAGCGACTATGATATTCCCAAAAGTTAGCCACCCAACACACACTGAGATATTCAAAAGGGCAATCACACTCACGCTCAATTGAACCCGGTATACACGCAGCTTCTTCTCCAGGTCCAGGCACTCGGAAATCCCCGCGTCCAACGCGTCAATCAATTGCGTGACCCGGCCGCTGTCGGCGCCGCCGTCGTCAGCGGCAGGCGTCTGTGTGCCGTTTCGGTCGAGGATCCCGCGCAGGCCGTCCATGCCTCGCTTGCCCGGCATCGCGCCACCGCCGCCGCGTTCCCGCGCCGGCACTGCGGGCACGCCGGCAGGGCCGACGGTCTCGACGGCGGGCTCGACCATGGCCTTGACCATCTCGTTCTCGACCAGCTGCAGCTCGCCGATGATCTGCTTCTCGAGCCCGCGCGACGAGTCCCGGCCCGTCCACGAAAAGTACTCGAGCGTGCGGTCGATCCCGGACACCTCCTGCGCGGTCTTGGCGGACGTGAGCTGGCGGACGTAGTTTTGCGTGTCCGCGATCAGGTCGTCCATGTTTTCGTCGCCGGCGGCGTCATAGAGGCCATTGGGCCGAGTCAACGAGGACGAGGACGAGGACGACGCCGCGCCTGCGTTGTCGCTGTTGTTGGCGCTGTTCGCGGCTGCGTGGATCACGGTCGAGGCCGAGCTCGACATGCCGGACGCGTTCGTGCCGGTCGTCGAGACCGGCGTCAGCGACACCGTCGAGCCTGCCGCCGCCGGCTGCGACGCATACTCGTTGTAGTACCCTTCAAACACGTCGTCGCTGTCGTCGGAATCCGTGGATCCTTGCTGCTGCTGTTGCTGTTGCGGCGGCTGTGCATGAGAGCCGTAAGGGTTGTGCTGCCTTGACCTGAACGAGGACGGCGAGGTCGCCATCGTCGGCGACGGCGCCGCCGCCGCCGCCGCCGCCTGTCCACCGGCCGACGTCGACAGCGACAGGGCCGATCCCGACCGCTCGGGGTGGTGCAGCGCGTACCGCTCCGGCATCGTCAGCGCTATCGACTTGAACATTGGCGCGCCCTGGCCGGCCAGGACCGACCCCGGCGGGGCAGGCACGGGCGGCGGCCGCCGCGGCGCGCCCGGGCCAACCCCCGCGAACGAGGACGCGGACGCGAGGCCGTCGTGCGACGACGCGGATCGGGAGAGCTGCGGCCGCGACGACATCGACGCGAGCGAGGACGACGACGTCGACGCCGCCGCCGCCGCGGCCGGCCCGCCGGCCGCGTACGGGCTCAGCACGGAGAGCGAGGCCGAGTGGCTCAGGGACGCTCCCGGCTTTGACGGCGGCCGCGCGGTGGACGCGGACGAGAACGACTTCGCGGACTTGGCGGACGCGGACGAGCCCTGTCTTGTGCGCGGCGCGCGCGACGACGACATGCTTGCTTGTGCATGCGGTGTGTGTGGATGGGAAAGGGAGCGGGTGTTGGATCGTGTTTCGAGGCGTCGAGAGCACTTTAGCGCACCGCCAAAAACGGACAAACAAGGGTCTGGTTTCCATGTCCACGTGACTTGAGCCGCCCCCAAAATGTCTAAACTCTATTTGCGTCGCGCCAGAAAAATTTTTGGGTTTGGGAGGTTTCATCATCGTCATCCACCATCATCACCACCATCACCATCGAGCGCGCCCACCCAGTTCCCCGAAAGAACAATGTCCGCGCCCGAGACCACCGCGACCGCGGTCCCGGCCGCCCAGGCCGAAACGACACGGCACGTGCTGAGCCACGTGTACTCGTTCCTGCGCCGCCACGAGCTCGCAAAGACCGCCGCCGCGCTCGCGAAGGAGGTGCGCAGGCTCGCCGCGAGCAAGCCCGAGTTTGCCGATGTTGAATTGGCGCCGGACGCTGACGACGGCGACGCTGACGCCGAGAATAGCGGTGACGCGCACGCGCCGCTGGAACTTGTGCTGTGGGCGTGGAC
Organism: Lipomyces sp. NRRL Y-27488; assembly: GCA_030556275.1. Lineage (NCBI taxonomy): Eukaryota > Fungi > Ascomycota > Lipomycetes > Lipomycetales > Lipomycetaceae > Lipomyces > Lipomyces sp. NRRL Y-27488. The sequence goes on along the minus strand of JAKTPS010000003.1, from coordinate 140,401 downwards.
GGAGGGCAAGACGAAGACAGAGATCTTGGGCTCCGGGCGCGACGAGGACGACGAGAGTGGTTCGGAGTCGTCAGGCTCAGACTCGGACTCGGAGTCGGACTCGAGCCCCGACTCGGGCTCAGATTCAGATTCAGACTCAAGTAGCTCGGATTCAGATTCAAGTTCAAGTTCAAGCTCAGGCTCAAGTTCAAGTTCAGACTCAGATTCAGACTCGGATTCAGACTCGGATTCAGACGCGGATTCAGACTCAGACTCAGATTCGGACTCAGACTCAGATTCGTCATCCGAAGCTTCAGTCAAGCCAGACGAGCCGGCCGTGAAGCCCACCAAGAAGACGAAATCGGCCAAGAAGGAGGCTGCAGAGGCGGAGAAAGCACCATCCAAGGAGGCCAAACCGAAGAGCAAGAAGAGCAAGGACACGGCAAAACCGGTCGAGAAGGAGGCCAGCCCCGCGAGCGAGGCCGACGACGACGAAGACTCGTCGCAGACGGCGGCTGGACAGTCTGTTTCTTCGCCAGATGGATCCGATTCCGAAGCTAGCAAGAGCGACGACGAGAGCAGCAGCAACAGTGACAGCAGCAGCAGTGAAAGCGACAGCGACAGCGACAGCGACTCGGAGTCAGCATCTAGCTCGTCGTCAAGCGAATCTGACTCCTCATCCGAGTCTTCTGACTCCTCATCCGGCTCGGACTCTTCCGATTCAGAATCGGACGACGCCAGCGCAAAGAAGTCGTCCTCAGCCAAGACCAAGAAGCGGAAAGCAGCCGAGTCAAGCTCCCCCGCAAAGCACGCGAGCGCCAGTGCTCCTGCCGAAGAGTCCACCGGCCCGACCAAAAAACGGAAGCACGCAGCTGAATCTTCCGACGAACCTGCTTCGACAAGCACCTCAGACGAGACCGAATCTACGTCGGCACCAAAACGCGCGCGGACCGACACGGACTCGCCGCTGGCGGACAGCAGGTCGTCGTCGACCGACCCGGCCCGGCGGTTCTCGCGCATCGAGCGCGAGAAGGTCTCGTTCGAGCACCGCGCGCTGCAGGACAACTCCTACCAGGGCGCGGCGGGCACGTGGGGCGAGGCCGCCAACGACAAGCTCATGCAGGTCCGCGGCAAGGACTTTACGAAGAACAAGAACAAAATGAAGCGAGGAAGCTATAGAGGCGGCACGATTGGGTTTGAGAGCGGAAGCTACAAGTTTACGGACTGAAGACCTTGACTGCTGCTATGTCAAGAGTATCATGTTCATTGCATTTGTCAACAGCACTGCTGAGAATATTAATTTGCACTGTTGCCAGAAAAGGGAGCCTTGTATAAAACTGAAGAATAAAAAGCTTTGCATCTTACTGCCTTTATCCGACCTCACTCGGCAAATTCCGACTCGAGCTGTGCAGTTTTCGCGAAATTACCACCCACTCACCAGAATACTGCCCGCTCTACGCCCGTTTGCCCACTGTAAGCCTGGCCAATCTAAGATATGCTCTTCTAAAGATTACCGCGAGATTCAATTGCCGCATTGACCGATGGTTTCACTGAGAAAATGGCCGTGTCGATGTTTGCAGTGAGTGGTCGGCGGACGGGGCTTGCCGCACTGACTCGGAGCAAATCAAAAGAAACATAAAACAGCATAATAGCAGACCGTATTCTCCTATGCGCGCCAAATGCACTCCACGCCAAATATACATTCAGGCGTGCTCGTGACCGTGGTTTTGTTAGTAAGTATGAATTGCGACCAAATCACGAGGAAGTCACCGAATCATCAGCAGACACAGAATTAAGCAATCGACAGGAGAAGGACGCGATATACAAGCAATTGTTTACCAAGAATACAGGCCAAGGCGGCATCGAAATCGACAGTCGCTAAAAGTTGCCAAATATAAAGTGACGACTGTAGGTAGTAATATGCGAGGGGTTTGTACGCGAAACAGATTTTTCCATCCCGATCGATCACGAAAACTTCTCGTCAAGGGTATATATAGGCATCGAGGGATATTTCCCGTGGGCACGTGTCAATAGGCACAATGCGACAGACCACCGAAGGATTCCAACAATGGGGATAGCAAAAAGGAACGCAGACGTTCAGGCCAGGCATGACCACCATTGCTTGAGGGGTATAGACATATCAAACGCCGGCAGTCGTCTCACCGATCGACTGCCGGGCTAGCTGCGGGCCAGCTTGATATCGCATGCGAACTATCCGCACGGGCTCGGCCATAACCGAATTAGTCGATGATGTGGAGGTTCACGGTAAAGGGCCGTGGCCCGGGAGACACAGTCGAAACCGAGGATGCAAAACGAACAAGCTTCGAGAGCAATATCCGCACAACGCCGTGTAAAGAGCAAAAGATAGAGACAAACAAGCACTTCATTTGCTGTGCACGGGCTGTGGCTTCATGTTTGTGAAGCTTCGACAAAGGCGCGCGGTTGCAGTTGCCGCGACAAAAGTGGGTCGGCCTACGCAGCAATTTTTCGACCATGTACCCGAGGACGAGCGAATGGGCAGGGAGGACGACGACGGCAGCTCCCTGCCATTTCACTTCTCGGCACTGCCCTAAAGCGGTCGCGGTGCAGGAGACGAAAGGTGGAATGTGCAACGCGCTGGCGAGAGTGGTGGAGGAGGATGTAGACGACGCTCTGTATGTCGGACTGGTTGGTGCTCGATGGAAGGAACATGTCTCAGAGTATATATCCTGCTCCGCTGTTTGGAACTTTCCAACATCTCCAAGATGGTTAATCAACAAGATCTCAACTGAGGACAAGACGGACTGTCAAAATAATATCTTGTTCCGCCGTGCAAAGATCGCGCAGGCTAAGCGTCGCAGCTAAAAAAAAAAACCCGGATGTCGGGCCCCTCGTGGATGCAGCGATCTGGGATTCGTTGCTGACACTCTGCTGCGGCTTCTGCGTGGTGCGCAGCTCTGCTAGCTTGTATGACGGGCCAACAGCAGCGGCCGGACAAAACACACGCGGGTGGGCCATATTGTATGTACCATGCGCCCGCGAAACTGAGGCCTGACAGCCGGGAAGCAGTGATACCAGGCAAGAAGATGGCATTTGCACTCGCATCATATGAGGACGGGTCCGGACAGAGGCCGGCGCGATATGGGCCAGGGCCAGCCTGGAAAAGCCGACTGGCATGGAAATCTGGCCGGGCTGAGCTGTGGTCTGGCGAGGGATGAAGAAGGCTGGCCCGAGATGGCGATGATGGGGGCGGCGCGGGCCGCTGGCGTGTCGAGCCGAAGGGGCCGGCCCGGATTAGCGTTTGGAGATGTCTTGCAGAAATTGGGTACGCCGCTTGGCCCAAGGCGGCTAGGCCGGTGCTTGGCGTTGAACGGTGCAGGGCGGAAATGAAACTCTGCGCGTTGCTGTGACACCGGGCCGGGTACGGTACCGGCTGCTTGCGGGTGTACGCCGGCCAGCCAGGAGGCGTATGGGACCGTCCGCACCCGCGCTCAAGAGCACCACCACACAGACTCGCGGCACGCCTGATGTTCCCTGCGCGGGACTCGGCAGCGACGCCGGTCCTCGGACGGACGGCGTGCCGCGCAGCAAGATGCGGCCGGGGGCGGTGCTGGGGACTGCGGCCGGGCTGCGCCGCACGGCGTACCGCGCTTGGGAGCACAAAACGGCCCGAACGCCGGACTGGCGGGGCGAAGTCCCGGGTCTGGTTCTTGTGGTACATGTACAGTACGCAGTTCCAGTCCAGCTGCAAAGCGCAACATAGCCTAACGCAACCTTCCGCAAACAGGGACACGCACAACCCAAACGCATACACTCAACGCGACGCACACCGCTGGTTTGCCGCGAACCCAGTTCTGACCGACCGACCGACCGACCAACACCCTTCCTTCCCTGCATCGTCGAGCAACCACCACTTCCACGACTCCACTCCCGCAACTCGGTCCTGCCCGGTTTATGTTCACGTTCGCGCCTCCCTCGCCCGCCCCTCTCGCCCCTCCCCGTCCTGCTGCTGCTGCTGCTGCTCCTGCGCCGCCGGCCGGCTCGTCGTCTCGTCCGCCCCCCCTTCGTCCTCCGCCATCTGATTAGGTGCGCAGGGGCCGTTGCTGTTGCCTAGCAGACTCTGCCACACTCCCCTCTCCGCCGCCCCGTCAAGCTGGCGCTACAGGTCTTGCTCCCGGCCGCCATCACTCGGAACTTGGCCGCGTATCCCACCCCGCCGTCACCACGGCCCGGCAAAGGCAATGACAGCACGGCAGACATGAACAACTCCGACCCGTCCTACCCTCCGCCGCATGCTGCTGCTGCGCCTCCAGATGCGCCTGCTGATGGCGCCCCGGCACCTTCTCGCCAGAAACGCAAGCGTGCGGGCGCGCCGCCGTCATCGTCGGCAGCTCCGTCTCGCAGGCGTCGGCCGTCCGAGTCCATGGCCGCGCCGTCGACCGCGCGACGACGTTCTCCTCTGTCGCTGCAATCAGGCAGTCCCTCGACCACCGAACACTCTGGCGGCCCGCAACCGCAGTCGCAACCGCAGCCGCCACGCGCCCGCACTGCCATTGCCGATTTAATCGACCCGCCCGCGCCCGCATCCTCCTCCGCGTCCTCCTCCGTGCCTTCCTCCGCGCCGTCCTCCGCTCCCTCGCTCGCCAACTCGGTGTCCACACAGGAGGTCCCGACGCCGTTCACACCGTCAGTGCAAGCGTCCAGCGGCCATGTGCCATTCGCAGCACAACGCCGCGGTATTGGAATCGACGACTACGTGGTCACGATATGCCAACAACCCCAGCGCTGCAAAGCTGCCGGCACGTCCGAACGCGGTATGATATGACTTCCTTCTCTGCTTGCAATGACAAACGAAAGAGAGTTGATTGCCGGATGCCGAGCAAAGCGCACTGACCATGTAACGTTCCTCAATGTCTAGCCCTCGCAGACCGAAAGGCCGTCGACCCGCCGCCGATAGTCCAGCTCGTTGTTCGCGACAACGACCCGCACAGCGAGTGGCTGCAGTCGCCGTTCTTCTTCATGTGCGTGAACCTGTTCGACGCGAGCGTGGACATGCCAATCAACCGCGCGCCGTCCGAGACGCTCGCCGGCACGCTCGTGTCGTCCCTGCACCGCGTGCGCGACGAGAACGACCAGGAGGGCGGCTACTTTGTGTTTGGCGACATCAGCGTCAAGCTCGAAGGACGGTTCAGGCTCCAATTCAGTCTCTTTGAGATGCTAGAGTATGTGTTCCTCGCTTGATATCAATATTTTTGGAATCCTCTCGTATCCGAGTCAGTGTTGTTGACCTTCTTTCATGCAGTGGCGCGCAGGTCGAGTTCATAAAGTCCATCATATCCCAGCCCTTCACCGTGTTTTCCTCGAAGCAGTTCCCAGGCGTGCTCGAGTCGACGTCGCTGTCCCGCCAGTTCTCAGATCAGGGAGTGCGCCTGCGTCTGCGAAAAGAGACGGGGTCGCGTGCGCCTCCCGCGTCTGGACGTCAGCCTGCTACGCTATCAAGGTCGATTCCCGCTCCTTCTGCTGCTCCTTCTGCTGCTCCTTCTGCTGCTCCTGCTGCTGCTCTGCCTCCACCTCCTCCACCACCGCCTCCACCGACTTCTTCTGCTTTTCCTCCAATACAGGCACAGCTGCAGACATCTCTACTGCAAACTCACACACCACAGACAACGACGGCAGTTCCGTCGCACCAGCAGCACCAGCAGCACCGCTTGTCCGGCCCGAAGGAAGACGAGGGCCGGGTGCCCCAAAGTCACCAGTACGGCCAGAGCTATGCCGGCGAATACGGACCCGCCGCAGGTGCGGTCTCGGCCAGGCAGGCTCTGCACTCGCCGACCGCGACGAAGCGGCCAAAGCCTGGATCCGCCGGCGAGCTCGCGGGCGGCTCGTCGTCGTCCCAGCCGGGCGGCGTGCCTGCCGCGCGCAGCAGCACCGGCAGCATGTCCAGTTACACGTCGGTCGTGAGTACGCCGATGGTCGGTGCCGGCCCGACGACTGCTGCTGCTGTTCCGCCGGACGCGGCATGGCAGGCGGACCGCGTCAAGCGCGAGTCATACGGCGTAAGTCCGCGGACCAAGGCCGAACACGAGATCGGCCCGCCCACAGCAAGCTACGACTATTCCGAGCACCAATACAGATACGGACACTATGCGTCTCCCCCACCTCCGCCTCCGCCTCCGCCTCCGCCGCAGTTTGCGCCGACCCAGCAGCAACGACCACAAGACGAACGGCCGCAACAACAGCGACCGACCCAGCAACCGGAGCATGTCGTGGAGACGCCGTCGCGGCCATTGCCCCCGCCGATCCCGTTCTCGTCGCATCCTTCCAATCCCCAGCAGCCGCAATCGCAGCCACCCCAGCAGGGGTACCTGCAACATGGGCAACCGCAGCCGCAGACGTCGCCGCTACAGTCCCACAGTGAATATGGCCGGCCAGCAATGGCAATCCCGCCACAGCCACAGCAACAGCAGCAAGTGTATGATAGAGAGTACTACTACCGATATCAAGACTACAGCACCCAGCAGCAGCAACAGCAGCAGCAGCAGCAGCGGCACGCACCGGCCAGCTCTCACCAGCCGTCACCTTCGCAGTACTCGCCTCGACAACCGCCGCAATATCACGATCAGCCATACAGTCCGGCTCCGATTGCGCCTTCGCAGCATATGGCTGCCTCTCCTAGCTCTCTGAATCCGCCGCTGCTGCATCTTCAGAGACAGTATCATCCGAGCGGGGACGTGTCTCCTCGTGAGACGCCCCCCGTCCAGCTGTCACATCAACAACATGTCAATTACGAGTATTACTACCAACAACAGCAGCAGCAGCAGCAGCAGCAACCCCCACCACCACCGCCGCCGCAGCCGCCGCAATATTCCTATCAGGACCATCACGAGTACAGCCAACGTCAGGATGGTCACCCGCCTGCAGGGCCGTCTCATGGCATGTCTCCACAAACGCTCACCGGTGGCCCGTCACAGCAGGTCGCTTCGTCTGGATTCCCGGCACTTCAGCAGTCAATGGCGCCCCAGCACCATCCGACCTCGCCCGCGGCGTCGGTGTTGCATCCGTCCATTGTGCCGCGAATGCCGCTGCTGAGCTCGTTCGGTCCTCCCGGCGGAGCGCTGTTGTCGTCCTTCCGCGACGGCGACGGCAGAGTCAAGCTGCCCCCCTTGATCTTTGGAGATCCTGGCATGTCTGCTGCAGGCGAGAGCAATAGGGGATTGCCGGCTTTGTCGTCTGCGACCTTACAGCGTCTGCCACCGCAGCAACAGCCTCCATTGAGACAGCAGCCACCGCAGCAGCATGATCCGTCTGCGGACATACACCGGTTTGATTTGGCAGCCAGGGGTCCTCCTCCGGAATGAGCTCTTCCAAACACATACACATACACATACACACACGCACACACACACAATGGTCACGGTGGGTCTCTTGGGTTTCTTTCAATCGTTTTGGTTTCTAGTTTGTTGCAACATGGGTGCTGGTTCGCCATGGTTTTGCGTATGTACTTGGTTTCTTTTTTATGTTCAGGTCGGTTATGGAGGGAGGATGTACACACTTCTCTGGTATTTCGCTATCGTTCTTTCGGATACTGCAATTTTGTTTTGTTTTACTTTGTATCATGCCCAGACTCTTGTACAGTATTATACGAATACAGCCAACTTAGACTTTGCATTCGTTTTGATGTCGTGGTAAGACGCAATGAAGAACTGCCGCGCTAGGTTAGTCTCAAAAGAGCGTAGTAATATGAGACGCCGGCCCACAATCGTTCTTTTGACTAGCCCGGGCCGTGAATGCCGTGTGGCCCGCATTCGCCATTCCATTCGCGGCCAGCAGCTCGGAGAGAATGGCGGAAGGGGTGGAGAGTGGTGGTGGTGGTGGAGGTGGAGCTGGTGGTTTGCCTGCCGTAACTCCAAGCTAAAATAATGAACGCAATATTTGAACCTTCAACGACGCAGAAAATAAATTTATATTTAGCGGCGCATTTTGGAACATGCCAAAAGCCCGCCGGGGCCCCGTCTGCGTAGTTCTAAAACCCAGCTCCTTCCTGCAAGGTTGGGTCCTCGCTGGGCTGCGGGGCTGTATATCGTACTTTTTTCTTCTTCGTTTGCTCTCTATGTAGATAATATCGGCAGCACTGGAACTGCGGACAAGCCGGCGGGCTATGCAGAAAAAGGGACCATCGGCTTCTGTCGTCCCGGGGGGAGGCAACGCGTCAATTTACCGGATTTCGGTGTGTGGTGGTCGTGAACTTTAGCTCCGCTCGGCTAAGTTATACTCAAAAACACTGTCGCGCGCTTCGACGAAACACACGCCCCGAAGCTCGTTCGAAAAATGTACCCGCCCGTGTTTGCAGTGTTTTGTTTTTTTTGCTTTTTGGACCGCATGAAATACATGCTACAATGGCTGGCCCCCCTGGGTCAGTTTGCCACCCGGGCGTCGTCGTCGTCGTCGTCGTTGAAGTCAACTTCCCAACGCGCTGACGAAGTAGCGCGGAACTCCGCCCCCCCTCCCTTCCTTCCCTCTGTTCCCTCTTGACTTGGCTCTCGCTCGCTCGCTCTGGTCAACTGCCAAGAAGGCTGACGCGATTCTATGGTTTCCAGATACGCTGACGTACGAAGTTTAGCGTGCCGCACTTGCCGCAAGCAGGCTTTGTCGTAGTCCCCGAAATGTAAAACGCTGCCGATCTGGTTCTCGCTTTGGAGCAGGCAGGCCCTTGATATCTCATACCATAGAATGTTACGCGCGAGAGATTTCGACCACAGGGCCGGTCCACGAGGACGCGAAGAATGAGGAGGTGTGTGACTGAACTGCATTGGCTTTTCACCAGTCTCGGTCATGGACTTAGCCCGACCGTGCTCGCCTGTCCTCCGCCACAAACCCGTCACCGCGGTAAGCGTACCCGCGGTAAGCGTACCCGACTCAGCCGTGGAACTTCTCTCGTTTCTGGTGTCGTTCTTCCCTGGGGACGCTTTTTTGAGAGGAGAAAACCTTCCTTCTCTCTCCCTCACTCTTTTGCATTCCCACCTTCGCGCTCACACCCGAGCCCGTCGGGAAAAGCCTGTCGGAGCGAAACCCGAGCACGCCATCTGCGCCATCTCCAGTGCCGCCCGGAGCAGGGCAGGCACTTCATGTCGAGCTGCTCCCGTTTGTGGCAGGTTTGTGTCGGCCCCGCAAGTCAAAATCTCTCTCGGCCTCTGGATCGAGAGTTACATACCAAGTTCAGTGCCAATTTATTTTGTATTTTGCAACTGTATCTGAAAAAACTGAAATGCCATTTTCTTTTTGACATAATCCGCCGAAACTTTTTTTATCCAGTTCCAGATTCCAGAATGCGCTGCACAATAGCATATCGTTTGTTCCGCATCATTCGGATCCATCTTCTATCGGCAGTCCATCTCCGGAGAGGTGGGTCCCAATATGATACTGACGACCGTCACCACAAAATTTCCATGGGACCGCCAAACTAAATTGTTCGAAGTACGAATCGCTCGAGTCCCGGAGCATGGTGAAGAACAAATTGTTGCTTTCTGCTGCTCATACTGCGCAATCGACTCAACGATAAAACCGCATTAAGCAGGAACAAGGTCCCACTTTTACAAATCAATGTATATAAAAAACCCTCTTGTTTGAGCAGTTTGTGAAACAGATTTTTTGCCGGTTTATTTTGGCTCGAGCAGCAGTTGCCAAATGGGCATAGTTTGAGGGCCAAGCCGGTTGACGGTGACGGTGACGGATACATAAAAACCGGACACGGCTGAGACGACGACGACGTCGGTTTGGGCCCAAACGCTGCCCAGGCAGGTTTTCCTTTCTGACACGTCCCTAGAACCCCTCGAAGCCATGGAAGCGGCTCGCGGCGACGGCCGGGCCAGACCTTTCCATCGCGCTTTTTGAGTGTGTGACGAGGCGTAGTCGGAGGATGCATCGTCGTCCTCTATTCTGTCGGCGGCTATTTCGGGCGGGGCTTGGGAATTCTAATGTCGGGGTAAAAACGACGTCAGTCCTCCACGCACCGTCGCCGGAGTTCAACAGGTTTGGTAGATCCGCGCCCTATTGCACACATGACTATTTGGCCCGCGATACAGTCGTAGTTCATAAATTAGTTACTCCGTCGCAATTGCTTGTGCATTTTACTGCCGAGTCTGCACGGTGCACCGTACTGCCTACCTGTTGGCTGACATCGCTGCTACATATGATCCCGTGGCTGGAAAAGATAAGCCGGCGAATGGTACCGGATTGCCACACAACATTTAGTGCTCCGAGACTACTCAAGGAGACGGTCGAGTCCGTTTCGCTACAGAGTCGTCGCGGTTTGATAAGCGTGCCTGTGCCTGATAAGTGTTAAAAGTGCTTGTTTTGTTCTGCGGAAGCCGTCCGGCTTCTATTGCCCGCTTTTCTGCTTTGGCCACACCAGGCCTGGCTGTTGCGAGAACCGGAGTTCTCGTTCAAGAACTACACCCGTCGAACTTGCGAAGGCTGTCTACGCTAGAGATGCGTTTGACATTCTGCGCGCTTCGAGCAGCTCGCGGTCATTGTCCATGTCCAAACGACAGCCGCCGCAGAACACAGCGAGCATTCTAGTCTAACCATGGCCTCCTCTTGTTCTTGTCGCGACTGCTTGTCTTACGGGGCCATTCAATTGTACACGGGACGCAGGACGACACAGGACCGTGAGTGCCATGGTACAAGTCGTTATTCAGACGACGACCCTCGCGCGAACCTTTTGCCCAGTCCGGCAACTGTATCGTACTTGTCTCGATATTACATGCCACTAGCGGAATAGCTTACGATAGAAGAGCGGCGGACGGGCCCTTGACTGAAAGTACATACACTGTACAGAACTTTTTGTGATTTTCGCGTGCCGGAATATGGGACCGCACGGTGGAAGTGCATACATACGGCTTTTGCTTATTGCGACTCACCCAGATAGCGCACCAGACTAAACAGCAGTCGTCCTTGCCAAGTTTTACCTGATGCGGCAAGCTCGGGTTAGCGAGTATATGCATCTGAAATGCCGTAGCTAGCCATGATCTTGGGCTTACTGCTAATAATTAATGACCAGAACGCCGCCTCGCCAGGGCGAGCAATTTTATCTATATCAAGCTGCCCGAGACAAAAACGGATGCAATTGGACGTCTCCTTTAGCAGTCGGGCCCGCACGCCGGCCGACTGCAAAAAAAAATTCTGGCGGTTGGTTGCGAATCCGACATCGCATGTCGGGTTTCCGGCACAGGGTCGGCCAGGGAGCGAATCACGTGGAAGAGGGTAGGATGTTGCTTCGGAAGAGATGAAGTTCGTCGAAGCCGATGCCGTCATTTTTGGAAGCGTCGCAAAAAGTCTGTTAATTAATGTCGCTTGGCTTGAGAGCCAGGGCTCTTGCCTATTGTTGTTGTGTTCAGCCTGGTGCCGTCATTATTGACGCGTCTGCTAATTAGCGCGGCTTTTCTGTTTGCACCAGAAATTGTTTGCGATGCCATGATCCCGAAATGCTCAGCCCCGTCCAATGCAAAATACCTGGCAAAAGAATGCTCAGATATATATGATACCCACGTCAAATTATCCCTGTCGTCAACGTCTGAAGATCTCGCGCTAGATCCAAGCAAGGGGCCGGGGAACCCAATTCGCAGAAATACCAGTTCGCGGAATGACCCGCCGAGCGGCCGGGGGACGACGTTTACGTCTCTGACTGATCAGCACGGCATGCAACGGGCTCAACTGTCTCTTGTTCGTTCTGGCAGAGGGTCACTAAATAATGTGTACCTCGCTGCGGTTGGTGGCCGAGTATACTGAACAGGCGGCTTTTAGTGCGCTTGCCGCGCGTTCCGCAAGCCGATTTCTAGCATCCGCAGCAAGCTATATATTTCCTCGACCAGCCCACCTTCTCGTGTCCTTCCCGGGTCAGATTCGGCAGAAGCCGTGAAGAGACAATTCGATATATGGAAAAAAGAAAGCTGACGGCAGTGTCATATCATAGCCTTTTTTTGCTTCGCATTGGCCAAACTCGCGGCCGCCTCTCGTAAGGGACCGTGGTTCTGAGTTTTTTTCTTTTTCGTGTAGCTTTCGTTTGCGATAAATACTTCCATGCGTGTTATCTAGAAGGACGAGGAAGGCTCAATCATTTCGCAGGTGTGTATTTCAACAAGGTTCCTTGTTCTGTCTTGCGAAGAGGCAGCACACAGCAGGTACGACCCAGCAACACGAGGCCAAGTCAACAAACAGCTCGCGGCGCGTCTTTGTCTTGTTTTGTGCAACTGTGTTCGAGGGTGTGCATATGCGACACGAGGCTATATATCATGCAAGGCAGATTTGTTTTGTTTGGATTTCAGATTTCAGACAGTTTTTGTATGCAAAATATTCCAAAAGCCAAAATGGCATCATATAAGGCGCAGTCTGACTGGTTATTATTCCTAAGTCGCCGCATATAAAGTGTCGATGAGACGGCCATTCTGCGTTGATTCGTCTTGCCCGTAGCTGCGGTCTCAAGAGATATGATTCATGCATGCATTGTGACTAAATTGATCGTCAAAAGAGCAATACGCGAGAAATTCGCCTAAAGATCGCAAGGCAGGGTTGGCATTTCGAGGAAAACCGGAGGGCGGAAAAGCAAACCACAGACGACCGCATAACCAAGCAAAGGGCCCCGGGTGCATGCTTTCAATTTCAATTGCAGATCGGCAAACCTTACGGGCAGGCAACAACCCGGTTTGGCTGCCGGCTTGGAGCGATCAGCAACTCTGCTGTCGTCTCTCAAGCACTTCCTCACGACCGACAACGAGCAAAAGCACGGCCCAGTTTTGTTGTCGCGATGATGCGCGTGCGCTTGACCGCTTCCGGCGGAACGCGACACGGTTGGCCGGGTATGACGATGTACCTGCCTCCTCACACACACAACGTTAGTTGGCACATCTCATCTAGCAGGTCCAGATTGAAATGAATTTTTTCCTTTTTTTTTCGCTTTCGACTCGGGCGTATATATACGCCTCAGTGGACGGTCCGATTTGCAAGCCGGCGAGCAATTGCTGCTTTTTTTTTTTGAAAGCAGCCGAGGCGGCATAACATGATTTTTAATCAAAAGGAACCCAACAAAACAACAAGAATCCGAAGTTGCCCACAAAAGCCGGCGTGCTGTGCTGGGCATGGCCGAGAAATTCGAACCTGCAATCCAAATGTACGGTGTGACGCCGGGGAACCTTGACCGGCAGTGGGAAGAGTGTCGCACGTTTGTGTTGTGTCAGGTTTACTTAACTCCGGCCGGGGCCCACGGCCAGGAAAATTGTTCGGGTTGCCTGCTCACCACGTTCTCGGCAGAACAGAGAGAGCTTGGCGGTGCCTAATTTTGCCGATTGACACTCTTATTTGTCATTTTGGAAGTTCATAATAATTGGAATAATACATTGCATGACGGAGGAGCGATATGTAGGGGAGTGTTGCCTGGCTAGCTTTAAATTTGCCGCGACCGACAGGACCGCCAAAAACTGCGCCGTCGAGACGTAGAACAGGCTGAGACGCGTCAAAACGGCGATGCATCAACGAAGAGGTCAGCTCGTTTAAACTAATATACTTTGGTTCCAAATATATTTATTTTGCGGTTGCAAAAATGAGACCTCATGGACCCGCTGGCCAGTGGCAACCGCTCACTGCCCTTGCGGTCGAAGATTTGGAGTGCCAGGCGGATGGGATTCAGCTGCAATGCTGCGGGTTGCTCAACTTCATTTTGTCGTGATATCGTACATATCTTGGATGGTTGGCCTAAATGCCTAGTCTCCAATTCCCTCCGGCTTTTTTATTTTTTGTCTTTTTCCGTGCCCGGATTTTTCATTCTCTCGAAAGTCGGATCTGAGGGAAATACCTCGACACTGGCTGTGGGGCCAAGGCTCAGACGCGAGGGTAGCGCGCGCCAAAGAATACCGCCAGCCGCCCATGGCCGTACCCGGTACGGCAAGTCAGTCTGGTAGAGAGAGCTAGACTTTTGTCTTTTCTGTCGAACTGCTATAGCAAGCCAAAGAGTGAAATTTGCAGAAAACCGGCCGACACCTTGCAAGCGACGCGACGGGGGACTTTTCGAGGAGGATTCTGGGCAGTCATGTCTATTTTCGCCGTTGTGTTCAAAAGAACAGTCTCCAGAAATGGAAGAGAACACGTTCAGGTCTGGGCTGGGCTGGCGCGCAGGAATGGCCCCAGCGGTCGCACATGTTGGTCGCGAAAATCTGGGAACCAATAGGACGCCCCGGATTCATTTCTCGGATTTAATACGAGTGCCGCTCGACACAAGCCGAGGATGGATGTGAGAAACGTTCTCATATCGTATGTATGACATTTGTTCCATTTGTATATGCACCATATAACATGATCTTTTGAAGAGAATAATAGCAGCAAATAAAGTATGGCGACCGTGGGGATGGTACTTCGACCGTCGACCACTCGGGCTGGCGGTCCATAAGCTTGCTGGCTACTATCAAGGAATAATCTAGGAAGTGGGAATATCAGGAAGCAGGTGGGCTTGCGAAGAAAACAGCCTCCTAACTACTACTTGTTCCTAAACTCATGTTTCAAATAAATATGCCATATGATCTCGGAACTCAGCAAGTCTTTTGTTGGACTTTGAAATGGCGCTGGCTGCATGGAATTGGTGCAGTCAGGGTAACGGAGATCTCCCTCGAAATCGCCGCATAGCAATTGGCTGTGATTTAGTTGGGTGCGTTGTATCATATGATTCCATCCGTAAGCGGCATAAATTGTTGTCTTTGGAAGAGCAGAGGCAGGACGCTGTGAAGAGAGCAGCGGCCACTGCTCACTAAATAGCAGCAGCTGCTGGCGGGATAGTGACGATAGTGACGGGCGGCGGGTATCCGAAGGTCGTTGGGGGCGGGCGCCTCAGAGAAGGGCGAAGGGGGGGAGGGGAATCGGGCGTTCAGGGACAGAGAGGCGCAGTGACAGTGAGAGCGAGTCAGCAAAAGAGTGAGGCGGTCCCGGCTGCCCACCCGCTGCCCACCCGCCCACCGGGCGCCCAGTGGCCCCGCCGTTCTCACTAACCAAAACCAAAACGTCACTGTTTTTTTTTTTCGCCGCTGCAGCTCGCCCACTGTTCTTGTTGCTGTTCCTGTTCCTGTTTTGCTGCGATCTGCTTTTTGCGGTTCGCTTTGCTGCAAAAATTTGCCGATGACGTCGGCGCTGGCTTCAGTGAGCAATAGTAGTTGACTGTAGCAGTGAGCGACAGGGCCGGTGTTGGGGCCGGCGCTCACTATCATGCTGCTCAACCACCGTCCCATCGCCGCCTTTATCACCAACGACTCCCGTTCCCACGTTCCCCCTCCCCCCCTTCTCCCCCAAAAAAGGTCTGCACCGCATCGCCAACCGCCAACCGCCGTGCTATATATCACCCCCCGTCGCTCCCTCTTCTCGTCCCCCCTCGTCCCCCCTCGTTCACCGCCAAAATACCGTTCCGCCGGCTCGCTCCCACTCCGCGGCTCCTCGCGTCCCTGCTCGAGTCCCTCCATCCCGCGCACTCGCACTCGCCCCACCACCACCCTTCCCTCCTGCCCGACATGGCCGCCCCGATCGTGCCGCCGTCAGCGCCCGCGCCCGCCGAGGTCCCCGCGACCCCCGCCAGCGACGACTCGTTCCTCGCGCCGCTCCTCGACCGCAACCACTCCTGGGCCGCCAAGGTCGCCCACGAACACCCCGACGTGTTCCCCCGCAACGCAAAGGGCCAGAGCCCCGAGGTGCTCTGGATCGGCTGCTCCGACTCCCGCGCCGGCGAGGCCTGTCTCGATCTCCCGCCCGGCGAGGTCTTTGTCCACCGCAACATCGCCAACCTCGTGCCCCACGGCGACCTCTCGTCCCTCGCGGTAGTCCACTTCGCGGTTGACGTGCTCAAGGTCAAGCACATCGTCGTCTGCGGCCACTACGACTGCGGCGGCGCCATCGCCTGCCTCGGCAACAAGCGCCTCGGCCTGCTCGACAACTGGCTGCAGGCCCTGCGCGACGTGCGCGCGCGCCACATGGACGAGCTCGCCGCCATCGCGGACGACAGGCTCAAGACGAACCGCTTCGTCGAGCTCAACGTCGTCGCCCAGGTCCACAACGTCAGCCGCATGTCGCCCGTCGTCGACGCCGTCCGCGCCGGCCGCCTCACCGTCACCGGCCTCGTCTACGACGTCGCGACCGGCCGCCTCAAGCAGCTCGACGTGCCCGAGGACTCGAGCGCGGGCGACTTTGTCGTCTACCCGAACGAGGCTCACCTCGAGTGACCTTGCTTTTTCTTTCCTTTGTTATTGCTATTGAGGAGTCTTGCGGATTTTGTGGTATATATTGGGATACATAGAAAAAAGTTTGGCGTTTTTTATTTTTATTTTTGTTGTTGAGCTTCCCTGGTTGGATAGTGCGATACATATATATATAGACTTGCGGCAGCAGCTGTCTCGATCTCTCTTTATAGATGGAGATGTATAAATAATACAGCAATTTATCTTATGCCTGGAGAGTGGAGACTGCATACGGGAGGGGGTATCTATCTCAGAGGCCCTCACACCCACTGCCACACACTCAAAACAAAAATAGAATTGTAGTCAACTTGGCTTGGTTTGTATTATTGCACGCAATATGTAGTATGTACTGTACTGTGCGATCCTGCAAAACATGCATGTCCTCTAGTCGTCCCACACCGCGTTGAGCTTCCATGTGCTCAGCAAGGTGAACTCGGGCCTCGCGATCGCGTTGCTGGTTTGGTCGCGGGGGTGTCCCGTCAGGCGCAGATCCCGGTCCATCACTGCGTATCAATCAAGGTCAGCACTCTGGTCTCGTCGCATGTCTATTCCATGCTTGTCACTCTAGTGTGCCATGTAGGGGAATCATACTGTACTTGTCCCATCCGTCGCGGTTGGTCCGCTCCTTCTTGCCGCCCAGACGCGCCGTGTTGGCGAGCGCCATGCCGCCGCCGGCAACGCCAAACATCTATTCCGGCGCAATGCCGCGTTAGCAGTCCACTGCGCTCGATGTGTGTCGTCCTCGGCGGCTCCTTCATCCTCGAGCCGCCGCCGCCGTCCACCACTCGACAGGACAGCAACAACAAAAGGGGACAAACTCACGGTAACAATAACCGCGTACGGTAGCAGCGCCTCGAACGGAATCATCGTGCAGACTGGGGATGGAGCAGGCGAGAAACCGAGGACCGATTGTGTTGCTGCGAGGAACAAAAGCCATCCCGAGGCCGCTGATAGGCCGGGCCGGTTTGAGCCCTAACCGCCCATATCACGTGGCTCAGGCAGAACTGACCACTCATCGCGTTCCAATTTCGTCGGGAACAGAAACAAATCTCGACGACCTCTCTGGATTAAGACACAGAACAGACAGAACAGACGGCGACGAACAAGGACGACGGCACAACCAGCCAGCGCACCAGCAAACAAGCGACCTCCACCTCCTGCTCGACACTTTGTCCGGTCCAGGTTCTTTCCTGTTTCGATTGAGCCCTGTGTCTCCGTGTCTAGTCCACCGCTCGTCGAACACGATCTCGACGTTCTCAATCTCCACTCAATTACAAATAAACAACAACAACCCCGGCACATACCGCAATGTTCGCTCTGCCCCGGTCGCGCCAGCTGGCTGCCCGGGCACTTGCCCGGTCGGCGGCGCGCGCAAGCACGGTCCGGCCAGTCGTGCCCAGGGCCGGCGCGCGCAACTACGGCGGCCTGCGGGACCAGGACCGGATATTCCAGAACCTGTACGACAGCTACGGCAAAGACCTCAAGTCGGCCATGCGCATGGGCGACTGGTACAAGACGAAGGAAATCATCCTCAAGGGTGACACCTGGGTGAGTTCGGACTGTTGGATCGTGGACTTTTTTTTTTTGACCACGTTAAGCTGACATCTACTTTCTCCCCTCTAGATCATCAACGAGATCAAGGCGTCCGGCCTGCGCGGCCGCGGCGGCGCCGGCTTCCCCTCCGGCCTCAAGTGGAGCTTCATGAACCCGCCCGGCTGGGAAAAGAACCCCGGCCCGCGGTACCTGGTCGTGAACGCGGACGAGGGCGAGCCCGGCACCTGCAAGGACCGCGAGATCATCCGCAAGGACCCCCACAAGCTCGTCGAGGGCTGCCTGATCGCGGGCCGCGCCATGAACGCGACCGCGGGCTACATCTACATCCGCGGCGAGTTCTACAACGAGGCCGTCGCGCTCCAGACCGCCATCAACGAGGCCTACCAGGCCGGCCTGCTCGGCAAGAACGCGTGCGGGACCGGGTACGACTTTGACCTCTACGTCCACCGCGGCATGGGCGCCTACGTCTGCGGCGAGGAGACGAGCTTGATCGAGTCCATCGAGGGCAAGGCCGGCAAGCCGCGCCTGAAGCCGCCGTTCCCGGCCGGCGTCGGCCTGTTTGGCCGCCCGACCACGGTCACGAACGTCGAGACCGTCGCGGTCGCGCCGACCATCTGCCGCCGCGGCGGCGCCTGGTTCGCCGGCTTCGGCCGCGAGCGCAACTCCGGCACGAAGCTGTTCTGCATCTCCGGCCACGTCAACGAGCCCTGCACGGTCGAGGAGGAGATGTCGATCCCGCTCAAGGAGCTGCTCGAGAAGCACTGCGGCGGCGTCCGCGGCGGCTGGGACAACCTCCTCGGCGTCATCCCCGGCGGCGCGTCCGTGCCGGTCATGCCCAAGGACGTGTGCTCGACCGTGCTCATGGACTTTGACGCCCTCCGCGACGTCCAGTCCGGCCTCGGCACCGCCGCCGTCATCGTCATGGACAAGTCGACCGACATCGTCCGCGCCATCCAGCGCTTCTCGGCCTTCTACAAGCACGAGAGCTGCGGCCAGTGCACGCCCTGCCGCGAGGGCACGACCTGGCTCAACAAGGTCATGAACCGGTTCCTCCAGGGCCAGGGCACGGAGCGCGAGATCGACATGCTGTTCGAGCTCACCAAAGAGATCGAGGGCCACACGATCTGCGCGCTCGGCGACGCCGCCGCCTGGCCCATCCAGGGCCTCATCCGCCACTTCCGCCCCGAGATCGTCAAGAAGTTCCAGCAGTTTGAGCAGAACGTCGGCGCCGTCTCCGTCGGCGGCTGGACGCCGAGCTCGACCGTCGCCGGCGGCGCCGTCCACGGCATCGGTGCTCCCGGCGCGCACTAGTCTTTCACTCGCACGTAATAATCAAAAAATTTCTAAATAAGAGCAAGTTCTCGGAATGCATTTGTCACTAGACCTAACGTTTTTTTTTCTAATTTCTCTTTTGTCGGGCTTGATTTGTTTTCATTCAATGACCCGCGAGGAGCACCGACACCGGAATCGGGCAGGAAGGAAGTTTTTGTCGTTCATCACATTTATTGTCGTCTCTTTACTGTACTATTGATTTCATTTATTGTCGACATCTCAATAGATTTTTGTTGCCTCGTACATAACTATGCAAGATCGATGAATTGCCGAAACAAGTATATCTAGATGTACGAGACCCTCAGGGCGTGTTTCTGGACGCGCATCGTGCACCGTCGCGTCAATTGTTGACCAAGGCAGACCCGTTCGAGTCCGTAAAAACTCCACAATTCGTCGGTCAAGATCATGACGCGGCAATTCCCAGACGACGACGACGACGCGGACGCCGACGCGGACGCCGCCCCGGGCCGAGCAAGCAGGACGGCGCCGTCGTACGCGGTCCGGACGCGCCACCACAGGAACGCGCCGCAGCGGGCAGCATCGCGGGGCGCGACGGCGCCGGCGGACGGCTACTCGGACTACTACTACGACGACGACGACGACGATGACGACGACGGCGACTCGGAGGACGACGGCGGCGGGGGAGGCAGTGCAGATGCCTTCGCCGGCGCCGGGGGCGCAGCGGGCAAGCTCGTCGTGTTTGCGAAGACTCCCGTGTCGTTCATGGCCAAGTTCAGGCTCGTCAACATGGCCGGCCACGTCGACATCCACAGCCACAACCGCGCGGTCTCGGGATACCTCACGTACGACCACGACGAGAAGAACGTGCACGTGTACGCGCGCGGCGGTGCGAACGCGAGCGCAAGCGGTGCCGCGGCCGCGGCCGAGCAGCCCTACGGCGGCCTGCTGAGTCCCGCGGAGGCGAGCACGGCGCGCACCGTGCCGGGCTCGCTGGACCGGATGATCTTTGGCAAGACGCTGCTGCTCGCGCAGCAGCAGGAGCTGCGGGCGCTCTCGGCCGCCGCGAGTGCGTCGCGGCGCCGGCGGCGCAAACGTCTCAAGCGGCTCAGCGCCGGCAGGGCGCGGCTGGCGGCGAGGCATGGCAGCTCGCAGGGGCCGCGGGGGGGTCGGCGCGGGGGGGCGACGGCGGCGACGACGACGACGACCTCGGACGGGGTTGATTCGGAAGACGAGTACGTCGACGAGGACGGGGACGCGGGTATGAGAAAGCGCCGGCGGACTGGCCGGGCCGATTCGGCTCTGTCGTCTGTCTCTCCCGGCGGTGAGGACGATGACGACGATGAAGACGACAATGACAACCGCGACGGTGACCGCGACGACGGTGCCGGCAATGACAACGACGACTACGATGACGAAAGCTCGCTGTCGTCCCTGCTCTCGTCGTCGTCGTCCTCCTCCTCCGACGCCGGCACGTCCGAGTCCGACTCTGAGCTCGCGCCGGCGGCCCACGCGCACGCGGTCTCGAAGGTGCGCGCGATCCGGTTCGGCAACTTCGAGATCGGGACGTGGTACACGGCGCCGTACCCGGAGGAGTACAACCGGCGCGCGCTCATCTACATCTGCGAGTACTGCCTGCGGTACATGCCGTCAAAGTACGTCCACTGGCGCCACCAGCTCAAGTGCCCGCACCGGCACCCGCCCGGCGACGAGATCTACCGGCACGGGGCCGTGTCCGTGTTCGAGGTCGACGGCCGCAAGAACGTCATGTACTGCCAGAACCTGTGCCTGCTCGCGAAGCTCTTCCTCGGCTCCAAGACGCTCTACTACGACGTCGAGCCGTTCCTGTTCTACATCATGACCGAGCGCGACGAGCACGGCTGCCATTTCGTCGGCTACTTTTCAAAGGTGAGTAATCATTCGATGCTGCTCTCTTGAGTGGGTGGCTGACCACCGACGAATAGGAAAAACGCAACACGTCGAGCTACAACGTGTCCTGCATCCTCACGCTGCCGATCCACCAGAGGAAAGGCTACGGCAGCTTCCTGATTGCGTTCTCGTACCTGCTGACCCGCAGGGAAGGCAAGGTCGGCACGCCCGAGAAGCCGCTGTCGGACCTGGGCCTCGTGTCGTACAGGAGCTACTGGAAGAACACGCTCTGCCGCGAGCTCCGCGACATCTTTGCCAGCAGCGACAAGCCGGCGGCGGACTCGCCCGCCGACGCGCCGGACACGACGGCCGAGCCGCCAGACACACCGGCCGAGCCGGGAAAAAGCGTCTCCATAACGGAGCTCTCGCGGCGCACCGGCATGACCGCCGACGACGTGATCGCGGGCCTCGACGCGCTCGGCGCGCTCGCGCGGACGGCCGCGACGGGCGCGTACGCGATCCGGGCCGACCGCGCCGCGATCGCGGCCGAAGTCGCGCGGTGGGAGGACAAGGCCTACGTCGGCATCGAGCCCGCCAAGCTCGTGTGGACGCCGGTCGTGCTCGGCCGGTCCGGGGGGATTAACTCGCTGTTTGGCGTCGGCGACGTCCCGGCTTTGGCTGGTTGAGGAACTTTTTTTTTTGTTTCATTTTTGCTTGCATTGCGATTTCGGATGTATACTACGGCGAAGGTTGGAGTTTGAATGCGTTGATGTGTACGATTTAGAAAAGCCAAAAACCTGTATCACTATTAAAACTTATGACGCACTCATTACGCCCTTGAGATAGTCCTCGCCGACCGGGATCCTGGTCGAGAGCGCGATCTTGACGCGGGACGGGTCCCGGCGCTCCTCGGCGTTGTACTTGTTTTTGAGCTGCCTGCGGCTGCGTCCGTGGAAGAGGCGGCACATCATGCCAAAGTCGGTGCCGAACATGGAGAGCGCGTCGTAGAACCTCGTCGTCTCGGCCGCGCTCCAGCGCTCGACGCGCTCGCGCTTCGACCACGACGCCGAGTTGACGCGGCGCTTGTACTCGTCGTCGTGCTCGATGTCCTCGGGCCTGGCCGCGTCGCGCGCGTCGCGCTCGTGGCGGTCGACCTGGAGCGAGTCCTCGTCGACCGTGATCTTGCCGTCGGCCGTGACGCGCAGCTGGGCCTGGCCGGACCGCACGCCGCTCTCGATCATGGCCGCCGTCTTCTTGCGCCGCGCGGCCTCGTCCACGGCGTCGCGCTCGGCCCGCGCGTCGCGCTCGGCGGCGGACTCGCGGCCGGCGCGCTTGCGGCGCTCGGTCTCCTCGAGCTTGATCTGGCGCACGCGCTCGTAGACGGTGCTCTTGCGGCCGATGTGGATGTCCCGGCACAGGTCCGCCATCGTGACCTTGTCGACGTCGATCACGCGCGCCTCGCTGTCCTCGGGCGAGAGCGAGCGCGAGCGGCGGCCGCGGTGCGTCCGGCCGGACGGCGTCGCATGCCGGCTCGTGCTGCGCGCAGTCATGGCCGAGTCGACCGAGCGCGCGTCGTCGTTGTCGTCGTCGTTTTCGGGGGCTGTGGTCGTGGACGAGGCGGCTGTGGTTGTGAGAGTGGTGGTGGCTGTGGGTGTATTGATCTTGCTTGCAGTGCTGGTCTTGCTGATGGTTGGCGTGGTCGGTCGTGGCGCTGGTGCGGAAGTGCTTGGGACGGGCGGCGGGGCCATAGTGGTCGAGGACGCGGCCGGTGTGGATGCTCGCGAAGGCGCCGCCGCCGACGACGACCGCGCAGGGGCGACCGCAGCAGCAGCGGGTGTGTCATTCGTTGTTGTAGTCGTCGTCGTCGTCGTCGTGCTCTCCGTGTTCGCAGTAGTGGCAGTAGTGGCAGCGGCGTTGCGCTCCTGCTCGCGCTCGGCCGCGTAGAACGTCGGCAGCCGGATCGCGACCGGGCCCGGCCGCGAGATGGGCGTCGCCGCCCCGCGCCGGGACAGCGCCTTCGGTGCCGGCTTTGTGATTCTGAGCGGGGGCGCGGGCGCCATGTGGCTTTGTCGGCTCAGTGTAATGCTGTGCGGAAGGTGGGAATATATAGAGGCGAGGATGTGGAGATGATTGTCGCAGGTCGGCGGTTTTTCGTTGGGAGGACAAGACGGGCGGAACCGGTTCAGCAGGTTCAGGACCGGGCGGGTTCAAACATCTCGCCGGAGAACGAGTTCGAGGTCGATTTCGAGCGAAGTTGGTCAGGCATAGCTTGATATATCTCGATAGATATATCTCACAGACAATCAATGATCCCGCTCAGGATATTTCGAGCGTCGCAGGCCGTGCCGGCCGCGAGTTTGCTTGTCCGCCGCCTCGCGTCGTCGTCGTCCGGCCGGCCACTTGTCCAGATCCAGCGCAGACTGCAGAGCCAGACGATCCAGATCCAGCTGAAGCACACCCGCCAGTTCCACAGCACGCCGGCGCCGCGGTACAAGGACGAGAACGTCGTCCAGGTGTCCGCGGGCACGATGGTCGCGTACAAGTTCGCGACCGCGATCCTCACGGCCGGCATCATCGCCATCACGTTCGGCATCCTCGTGCCCGAGTATCTGACCGCCGCGCGCGGCGAAGCGGTCGACCCGGCGCCGCGGGCGTGGCCGGGCGGGTGGAAGGAGAAGTACCGCGTGTACATGTACTCGGAGACGCACGGGTCGCGGCCCGAGAAGCTGCTCGAAGGCGCGACGGCGCTGCTGGCCGCGATCCTCCAGGCCGAGGGCTACGACGTCGACGACATGAGTGTGCTCGACCTGCCGACGCCGCGCTTCGACGGCTGGCCGGCCGACCAGGTGTCCGCGGTCGCGAACCTCGTGACCAAGTGCGCGGACAACTACATCCTCCTCGGCGAGCCCGACAGGGCGCAGGCGCTGTACGCGCGCGCGCTCGAGATCTTCAGCGGGCTCGACCGCCACACGGCCGCGGCCTGCCGGGGCCTGGCCGACTTTTGGCTCGCGACCGGCGACGTGGCCAAGTCGATCGAGTACAACAAGATGGCCGTCGTCGCCGCCGCCGCGGACGGCGACGACCACCTCGCGAATGCGCTGCAAGCGGACTCGCCGGCGCTCGCAAGCGCCGCACCTCGAGGCGACGTGCTCGCGGTCGTGAAGCTCGCCGGCGACGCCGGCCACGACGACCGCGCGACGCCGCGGCCGGGGGCAATCACGACCGCCTACATCGACGCGGCGACGAGCCTCGGCGTGGCGTACTCGCGCGCGGACGAGAACGAGCAGGCGCTCCGCATCTTCCTGTCCGTCGCGCGCGTGTTTGCCGCCCGGCGCGAGATACCCGCCGACCCGGCCGCCGTGCCCGTGTTTAGCGGCTTCACGCCGAAGCCGGCGGACGAGGCGCGCGTCAAGTACTACATCTCCGAGACGCTGTGGGCGCTCGGCCTGAAGGCCGAGGCGCTGGCGTGGTCGCGGATCGCGTACGACGAGGCCATGCACTACTACACGACCGACTTTGAGAGCGCCGAGATTGCGCAGGCGGCGATGAAGAACATTGCGACCATCAACGAGGTGAGTTGGTCTTTTTTTTTTTGTGCGATTTGATATGCGGAGCTAATGGATATGCGGAACTAGCTGTTTGGGGATACGGACGGGGCCAGGGAGGCCCGGAAGCTGGTGCACAAAGTGCAGCCGGACCCGGCGCTGAACAAGATCCCGTGGGTATACGGCCGCCGGCTGTGAGATGTGAGACGGTGCAAGATTGTTGTTGTACATAGTAGTATATTGTAATGTAGGACGATTGTATATATATACACGGACGAGGACGAGGAAGGAGATAGATCACCACGAGGAACGCTTGACGCCAGGAAGTTCGCCCCGCTTTGCGGCTTCTTTGAATTGGTACTGCAGGAGGACAATTAGAATGCATGCCGGGTAGACAAAGGCCGGCGGTGGACTGGCGAATACACACCCGGCAGAGCTTGAACTTGCTCAGGATGGCGCGGCCCTTGCCGCTGGCGAGACACCGGTTGCGGGGCTGGGTCATGCGGGTGTAGTTTGGCATCGTGCTGAGCTTGAGCTGGGCCTGCAGGCGCACGGCGGGCGGCAGGGTCGTGTTGTAGGTGATGTACTTGAGCGCCCGCCGTTCGGGCTCGGCCTCGGCGGCGCGGAAGCGCTTGTAGTTGTCGCGGAAGACCCAGGTCGTGAGGCGCGAGCCGGGCGTGGGGACCTTGATGGGCTTTGAGGCGATGCTGGGGATGTCGAGCAGGATGCCGCGCACGCTGAACTTGCCCATTGCGGTGTCTGTGGTGTCTGTGGTGGTGGTGCCTTGACTGGAGGTGGTGGTGCCTTGACTGGTG
The DNA here is from genome assembly GCA_030556275.1 of Lipomyces sp. NRRL Y-27488. Taxonomy (NCBI): domain Eukaryota; kingdom Fungi; phylum Ascomycota; class Lipomycetes; order Lipomycetales; family Lipomycetaceae; genus Lipomyces; species Lipomyces sp. NRRL Y-27488. The sequence continues at coordinate 115,108 of JAKTPS010000003.1, read as the reverse complement.
ATGGTGATGATCCCGAGGACGTGAAGTTTTCGGCTGGCGCAAGTGCCGCGTCGTTTGCGGTGTTGTGCCGGGGCGTGGCACGTGCCTGGCACTGTTCTGGGGTCTATGCTACGGCGACTATTGGTGTGCACCCCACACTGGTTTGCCGTGCGTGTATCCCCATCACACGCGTTAAGGGTCCCACCAGGCATAAACCTCTTTGTCTCCATGAATTTGTCGACCGCCACCACAGAAACAGCATCAACATCAACATCAACACCACGTCCTCCTCCTCGTCCTCGTCCTCCTCCTCGTCCTCGTCCACCTCCACCTCCTCCTCCGCTACATCCTCCTCACACAGCAATGGACGACCCGCCCTACGCCACAGCCCCTCCCGCAAGTCTCGTCGCGGTCCACACGTTTGCCCGCCGCACCTACGACGAGCTCTCGCTCCACAAGGGCGACTACATCGAGGTGCTCGAGACCGACGCCGGCTTCAGCGACGGCTGGTACATGGTGCGTTCAAATTTACTCTGTCTTGTCATCTCAATACGGGCTTGGCGACTGACTCTCCTCCCAGGGCCGCAATCTCTCGTCAAACAAGACGGGCCTCTTCCCGCTTGTCTACACCCAGCCGCGCACAAACACCGACCTCGACCAGCAGCTGACCCCGGAGACCTCACCGCGCATGCAGCCCGAGACCGACGCGCCCGCCCAAACCCACGAGGAAATCTACGAGGCGTTCGACAACATCGAGCACGCGCTCACCGGCCTCGGTCCCGCCGCCCCCTCCGCCACCGAGTCCTCCCCGCGAGCGGCACACTCACCCGCAACAGCAGCGCCGTCGTCGCCGTCGCCGTCAAAGATCGCCGCGTCCGCGACGACCGGCACGGACGTCTCGTCGTGGTCGCCCGCCGACGTGTCCCACTACCTCGCGTCCATTGGCTTTGACTCCGACGTGTGCGGCAAGTTCGAGGAGCACAAGATCACCGGCGAGATCCTGCTCGAGCTCGAGCTCTCCCACCTCAAGGAGCTCGACATCACGAGCTTCGGCACCCGCTTCGAGCTCAACAAGGTTTTTGAAAAGTATGTTGTCTTCTCCCGGCAGCTTGACATGAGGGTGTCCCGTATAACTAACTAACCCACCTCCCGTATAGTCTACGGAAACAGAAAAAGCACGCCGAAAGCGACGCCGCCTCCCGCTCGTCTCCATATGGACCCGTGTCCCAGACCCAGTACAGGCACCAGTCGGTACTGCCGCTCGAGTCCGATCTCGCACGGTCGCGCCTTGCCGTTCGAGAGTCCGCCCACATGCGCCAGAGGTCGCGGTCGCTTGACGCCAGCGATGCTGCCCAGTTTGCCAATGTTCCGTCCCCGGGCCCTACCGTTACTGGAGCTGCAGGCTGGAGCGGTTCTCCTTCGTCCGGTGGGACTCGTCTGCCCTCCGGCAGGAGGTCGTCGGGACAGCAGCGGATGCTCTTTGACCAGACCCAGCCGCAGACTCCGGAGCTCAGACCCGCGCCCTTGTTCGAGCCCCAGTTGCAGTCGCCCGCAAGTATTCGCCACAAGAAGACCGGCTCACGCGCTTCCTCCTATGTCGATGACGCGCGGGCCCGTTCACAATACAACTCGTTGCGGCACGCGAGCATGGAGAAGGCCACGTTCGAGACGCCGCCCCTGGAGTTTCCCAACGACACCCCGGCAACCGCCGCCACCCCGTCAATCGGCACGCCGTACTCGACAACAACCAGCGGCTTCTCGTCGCCCGGCCTGCAGTCGAACGGGTCGTTTTTTAACCTGATGTCGCCGAATTCGGGGCTCGGCATCGTCGGCACAAACGGTGCAAAGCTGGATTCGCTTGCTTTGAAGGGACGGCACCTTGACAGAGGCGCCACGATGCCCGTGCAGCAACTCCACAACCACCACAACCCGCCCCCGACGAGCTCGCCGAAGCGGTATCTTACGGATCCGATCGGGCGCGCCAATTTCCTCGGGTCCCTGTCGCCGCTGAAATCGGAGTCGAGGTCGGCGTCCACCTCTACTGCGGGCAACAACAGCAGCACGATCAGCCTCGACCGGCCAAAGCGCCTGACAAAGTCAAAGACGTCCGCGTTCACGGAGGGCCGGCTGCGCATCACGCCGGCCGACTCGGCCGCGAGCGCGCAGCACGCCGGCTGGATGTCCAAGCGCGGCGGCGCCGGCGTCGGCGTGTGGAAGAACCGGTACTTTGTGCTGCACGGCACGCGGCTGTCGTACTTTGGCAGCTCGCTCGACACGAAGGAGAAGGGCCTGATCGACATCACGGCCCACAAGGTCGTCGCCGTCCGCGCGAACGAGGACAAGCTCGTCGCGCTCTACGCGGCCTCGACCGGCGCGGGCCGGTACTGTTTCAAGCTCGTGCCGCCCGCGCCCGGCTCGCGCAAGGGCGTCACCTTCACCGCGCCCCGGACCCACCACTTCGCCGTCGAGAGCAAGGAGGACATGCAGACGTGGATGCGCGCGCTCATGCGCGCCACGATCGACAGGGACGACTCCGTCCCGGTCGTGTCGACCTACAGCACCGCGACCGTGTCCCTCGCCAAGGCCCAGGAGATGAGCGCGCAGGCCCAGCGCGCCCGCGCGGAAGAGCTCGGCATGGCCCTGCCTGACAGTACGGCCGCGACTGCTGGCGCGCCGGCCGCTTCGACGTCTGCCGGCAGCGTGAGCGACGACGAGGCCGAAGACATGGACGACATCGACAACGCCGAGGACGAGTCCCTCAACAGCTCCCTGTCCACGCCCGAGCTGTCGATCGCGAAGGACGCGTCCGACGTCCGCACCCACGACCTCCTGCCGATCTCGCCCGTGGCCGACATGGACCGGTTCAAGGGCCTCGCGATCTCGTCGCCGGGCAGGCAGTAGTGCGAAGATACATGAATCCTAATGAATGAAATGTCGTTTCCCTTTTCTTTTTCTCTTCCTTTCTTCTGAGTCTGCTTTGATTCGTTTTGTATTACTATGGTCGAGTCGTTTTGTATTACTATGGTCGAGTCGTTTTGTATTACTATGTCGGAGCTCATTGCGTATAGAAAGAACCATGTGCTCTGTGTAATTTTTTTTTGGGATCGGATATATGGCTAACCTGGTGCTCGTTCTTCTCCTTTTGTTTTTTTTTTCAATTTCATAATTTGTTTTATTTGCTTGCGCTTTTGTCGTAAATACCGGAAATACAGTGACAATTAAATAAAATACAAAACAAGCCCAATTTATATACAAAATCCGCGGGGGGGAATAGATTTCCCAGTTCTATGTGGATGTGGAAGTAGGGTCCTGTTTAGATGAGTCCTCCGCAGAAAGTGTCTCCTCCGCCGCAGGCGCATCCTCCGCAGCAGGTGCATCCTCCGCAGTAAGTGCCTCCTCCGCAGCAGACGCATCCTCCGGAGCAGGTGCGTCCTCCGCAGCAGGTGCGCCCTCCGAAGCAGGTGCGCCCTCCGCAGCAGGTGCGTCCTCCGCAGCAGGTGCTTCCTCCGCGGCAGGTGCTTCCTCCGCGGCAGGTGCTTCCTCCGCGGCAGGTGCTTCCTCCGCGGCAGGTGCTTCCTCCGCGGCAGGTGCTTCCTCCGCGGCAGGTGCTTCCTCCGCGGCAGGTGCCTCCGCACCAGGGGCGCCCTCCGCACCAGGTACGCCCTCCGCGCCCTCCACAACAGGTGCAGCAGGTGCTCCCTCCGCAGTAGGTGCGCTCTCCGCAGCAGGTGCGTCTTCCGCAGCAGGAGAGCCCTCCGCAGCACCCTCTGGACCTTTTGCGTCTGCTTGCGCTTGGTGGTAAGCCTTTCGGCTCAGGAGGTGCTTATATTTTTCCGTCTCTTGCTGCAAAAACTCGTAGTCGCCCGTGTAGCTGGCCGCCCGGGCCAGGTGGAACACGTTCCTGTCCCACACGCCGGGCACGACCTCCGGGAACGAGTTCTGCAGGTCGACCAGGCTCTGCCAGTCCCGGCGGACCTCGTCGCGGCCCGCCGCTTGGTTCCACACCGCGTGGCCGGTGAGGATGATGCGCCACGTCACGACCGACTCGCGCATGCCTTTCGCGCGCGCGGCCGCAAGGTACTTGTTAAACAGATCGAGGGGCGGGCCCCAGGTCTTGGACACGCCGGACAGGAGGCCGTTGTAGATCGGCGTGGAAACGGTCGGCAGGGACAGGATCTTCTTGACCATGTCCTCCAACTCCGCGACGGCCTCGCCCGTGCGGCTCGCGTTTTGGCGGAAGAACATCTCAATGAGCGGCAGAAGGAAGATGGCGTAACTGCGCCGGTCCATCTCCCCGGTGGCCTGGAGGTACGCAAAGACGGTCGGGAAAATCGCCGACGCGGTGAAGCCGTTGGCTTCGGCGTGCTTCAGGAAGAGCTTGAGCGTGCCGAGGGGCAGCTGGACCTTGAGATCCGTGGCAATGTCGAGATACCGCATCGCCAGTTTCGTGTCCTTCGAATTCCAGATGACGTACGCAAGCACCTTGGCCTGGTGGCCAAACATGACGCTCCCGAGCTTGTTTTGTTGGAGTGCCGTGAGGTACTTCTCCCACTCCGCCACGGCGTCCTCGGGGTCGCCGAGAAGACATCGCGCGTAGACGATGGACAGGTACACGAGCCGGTTCCGCAGCGGGCTCGGGCAGTTCTGGGTAAAGTCCAGGAACATGTTGTTGCAGATTGCCAGCTTGGCCTGGTTGGACTCCTCAAACGTGAGCTCGGCGGATTGGCCGCCGCTAAGGGACTCGCTCAACGGCGCGTCCGCGTAGACCTCGATGATGGCCGAGTACGCATAGCCGGTCTTGATCGTGGTCGGGTTCGCGACGTAGATGTACTCCCAAATACGGATGGCGTCCTTGTACAGATGGAGCTCTTTCAGCGACGAGATGAGGTGCACGAACGTCATGGCCGGCGGGTCGGCCATTTTGCCTGACCGAATGTCGTCAAAGATCAGGTAGAGAATCTCGGCAATGGGATTGCCCCGCCCCTGCCAGTCGGTGTCCTTGCTCACCGACGGCGTCGCCGGCGGCGGGATCCGGTCGGCCACGTTCATGACCGGGAGGGCCTTGGACGCCGCCGAGGCAAGCGACAGCGGGTCTTCCTTTTTGACCCCGAGGTTAAGCTCGAGCGAGGTCTGCAGGTTCACGGCCGTCCGGCAGAACTCGTGCACGCACTGCGTGACCTTGAGGATGTCGTTCGCGGTCAGGTATTCGGGCGTCTGGCGCAGGAGCAGGTAGGCCGGCCAGGCCGCGACGAGGTTGTTGGCCTCGTACTCCCGCCGGAGCTGCACGAGCTGCCGCGCGACCTCGGGCGGGAGCTTGCTGGACGCTTCCTCGGTCGGCCTGGCCGCGCGGGCCTTGAACACGGGCTCGAGAAGCGGGTACGACCGCCGGCCTTTCCGGGGCTGCCGCTTGCCGCCGCCTGCGGTGCGTTCTGTGTTCGCCTGCTGCGGAGCGCTTTCTTCTCCCGTCGCCCGCAGCGAGGATGAGCTTCCGGCCGCGGCCGAGTGCTGCCACCGCACCGAAGCGCGGACCGTGCCGGCCGGCACGAGCGCAGACGCGGCAGTGGCGATATGCCGGAGACGCGCGATGTTCATCGTCTGTGTGCGCGTGCGTGCGAATCTGCGATGGCGTCGAGTGGTGGTAAAGACGCAACAAATTTTTGTGAACCTCCGCAAAAACCAGACCTCCCGAGCGGCTCGAAATTTTGGTAAACTTTGCAGTTTGTTCGAGCCATCAACCAAAATATTTACACGAAAAGCAGCCTTCACACCAAAAAATGGACTCGGCCAACACGCAAACACACACAAAGCGCAAGCGCACCGACTACCGCCTTTCGCAGCAAGCCAAGCGGGCAGAGCTGAAGGCCGTCGTGTTCGAGGCGGACGCTCCGTCGACTCCGGGACCTGCAGATGATGCTGAGGTTGTCAAGTTGCCCAAGGTAGCCAGGACCCTTTGTTGCTTTTGGGTTATTATATGAGGAGGCAAAGGAAATGGGGATGACTGACTTGGTGTCGTGTGGTTGTTTTAGAAAAAATTCTACCGGCAACGCGCGCACTCGAACCCGTTCGCGGATCACTTGCTCGAGTAGTACGTCGCTGCACTACGACCTCGTCCGCGAGACATGCTCTGTTGCTAACCCGCCACAGTCCCCGGAGTCCGAACGACATGAATTGGTCGACGCTTTACCCGGCGCATTTCACGACGACCACGGCCGGCCCAACAAGCGACGACGGCAAGCGCGTCGAGATCGCCGACGTCGGGTGCGGGTTTGGCGGGCTGCTCGTGTCGCTCGCGGCCGAGTTCCCGGAGACCTTGATCCTCGGTATGCGGAGAACTGGCGAACGTGAATTTAAGCCTGTCGATTGGTTGCTAACAGTGCCGCAGGAATGGAGATCAGGGTCCAGGTCACACAGTACGTGGAGGACCGGATCATCGCGCTGCGACACCAGCACGCAGACGAGCGGAAATACAACAACATCGCCGTGCTCCGCGCGAACGCGATGAAGTTCCTGCCCAACTTTTTTGAAAAGGGACAGCTGAGCAAGATGTTTTTCTGCTTTCCCGACCCGCATTTCAAGGCGCGCAAGCACAAGGCGCGGATCATTACGTGGGTTGCCGTCCGCCTCTTTCGTTCTGCGGCAAAAACAGAAAAAACCACTAACGCAAAAGACAATAGGTCGACGCTGGCGTCGGAATACGCGTACCTGCTGAGGCCAAAGGGCATCGTGTACACGATCACGGACGTGCTGGACCTGCACGAGTGGATGGTGCGGCATCTCGACGCGCACCCGATGTTCCGGCGGCTGTCGAAGGAGTGGGAGGCGCAGGACGCGTGCGTGCAGATCATGCTGACGGACACGGAAGAGGGCAAGAAGGTCGCGCGCAACCAGGGCGATAAGTTCGTTGCGTGCTATGAGCGGATAGCCGATGAAGACGCAATGTAGTTTATGTGTAGTATATGTGTAGTTATAGGATACCTAAAACAGAAGAGGGTAAACAAAAATGCCACAAACCCCTTGTGCTGGGATGTGCGGTGTCTGGCGCGCACACGCTGGGCCGATAAGCAGCGGCCAATTGGAGCAATTTCGCGGGCAGAAGTTGCCCGAAACGGCATAGCGCCAGCCGCGGGCTTGCCGGCCGCGCTCTTCACGTCTGAACACTCGACGCCGGCTTTTCTCGTCCTTCCGCTTCCCATCCCACATCCAAACACCCCCTGTGTTCTGTTCAGCTGCAAATCATGGCCAACGGGTATGTCCTCCTTTTGTGCCCATAGCAAGTGCTCCCCTGGACGACGCGGCGGCGATGCGACCTTGAAACCGACCCGACCTGCACCACCCGCGAAACGACGTGCGTCCTCGACACGACAGATAGCAGATAAGCCAGGCCGTTCGAAGAAGAGCAACCACAGCACCGCCGCGTCGTCGTCGTCTGAGCCTGAAATACTCGCTCGAAAATTTGCGCAGTGATGCAGGAGAAAAAAATAACAGCGTCCTAACTCATCGCGTCATGCGCTCATCCAGTGCGGAAGTTCTCTACGTTTTGGCGGCCGTCGTCGGCCTCTCGCTCGGAACCTGGTTCCTGACCCCCAAGGGCGACAACCAGACGTATATAGTCCCGATTTTAAATTTTTTTTGTGCATTTCCGATGCTGTCGGTTTTGCCGTGCGATGGCCGTGCTGACTCGTGGGTTGTCTGAAAGTATCTGGAGGAGTAGCATTATCCTGACCCTGGCCATGTGCTACCTGATGTGAGTATTGAATTTTGCAACTGCTGTATGCGAGAGAGAAGGACTTATAAGCTAACTCGTGTTCAAACAGGTGGGCTCTTACCTACTTGAGTATGTCAATTCCCTTTAACCGATGTCGCACGTCGTCGTGTTTGTGTACTAAACGATGTTTCAGGCCAACTTCACCCTCTCATCCAGCCCATGCGAAGCGATCTCCGTCCCGAGTTCGCCGAGGGCTACGGCGAGTACGCGGGCTACGACTAAAAAGAAACTGCAAGCCCAAACGAACGAATTTAATTATTATTATGCGCAGTTTGTCTGTTATGCACGGGGCTTTATTTCATTCCATTTTCTTGTAATCTTTTCTCTGCATTTTTATGTTTTTTGTCCAATGTATGTCTCATCGGTCATGAGGTTTTTATTTTCACATAAGTTTAGTTTTGGGAGCGTGGGAGTGGTTTGATTTGATAATTTCTATTTCGGGCAGGAATCAACGAGTGTTTTTATTATAGAGGAAAACAAAAGGAAATATACGTCAAAGTCAAGCGGCGAGGCGGATGATGTAATTTGAAGCCGAGCTTCTGCAAAGTGGCTTGTTTTTCGGTGTATACTTTGCCCGTCAAATTTCCTTTTGTTTGCAAAAAGGGCCCACATGCGCACGTGCTTTGGTGTGGCGCGGGTGGGGCGCTGCCAAATCTGGGCAGGTGTAAACACGGAGCCAGCATTCCAAAACAAACACCGACCACGTTGAAAAAAAAAACAGTAACAACGATCTCGGATGACTCGTGACTCGCCTCGTTCGTCCCTGGCTCTTCCTAACTTCCCAAGATCAAGTGTCATTGACATCCCAGCAATGCCTCGCCGGGAATGACGGACAACAACAGCCACACCGAGGCGATGCTCGAACGCATCCGCGTGCTCGAGGCGAGGGCCTCGCTCCTGCACGTCGAGAACGTCGTCGCATACGAGACCAACCGTGAGCTTTTCAAGGTCAGTCCACTTCCCACCGAGACCTTTCCTGCGCTCGTCTTGTCCGCCATGCTCACTCTCATTCTCATTCTAGCGCATCCAGGAGCTCAATTCCTGCCTGATCGCTTCCGAGAGCCTGGTCGCGAGACTTCTTGGCGACGAGGAGTCCTCGAGACGCTCACAGGCCATCCTGTCGGCAATGTCTCTCCCACCCTCGCCGCTCTCGCCCACGGCACCCATGTCGCTGTCGGGCTCCGCGACGGCGTCACCCGAGTCCGCGTTCGGCCAACTCGCCGGCGCCGCGACGCTGACGTCGTCCCGGCAACCGACGGCCGGGAGCGGCACGGCCGCGGGTGTCACGAGCAGACTCAACCGGTTCGAGATCTTGCTCGACGAGTTCTGCTCCGAGTTTGACACCTCCGAGGACGATCTCGAGCCCGGCGCCGGCAACGGCTCCGCCGCGGACGAGAACCAGCCCGAGGCTGTCTCGTCCAAGGCGGGCCGGAGGAAGAACAACGGTGCACGCGCCGCGGCTTGGTTCTCGCTCCAGCTGGATCCAAAGGTCTCGCACGGGTCTGAGTCGCGGAGGACGAAGCTGCACCACGACCCCGATGCTGTCTTGCGAGACATCGGCCAGCCGAACACGTCCCCCCATGCGCTGAGATCGTATAGTCTCGGCACCACGAATACCAGGCAGCCCCGCCCGTTGTCGTCCTCCTCGACGTCGTCTTTTTCCTCGACTACGTCTGCCACCCCAAGGAAACTATCTCCTAGCTCGTGTTGCAGGAAGCTATCGCTGCAATCTACAATTGACACCGGCGGCAACATGAAGACACAGTTTAATGGTTCAATCACAACAAACACTACAACAACATCTTTGTCCTCATCAAAGACCAAAGGAAGCCGACTCAGGCTGGACCGCTCGCGGTTCCAGATCGACCGGCGACTATTACCGCTTGCCCCGGTTTCGCCCAGCGCGCTCCTTGTCAAGCCGCCATATTCGCCCTCGGGCGCCACGACCCCCACGAGCGCGACCCGGCCGCTGTCGCCTCGCGCCGCGGCAGACTCGGAGGAGGACGCGGCGGACCGGTGCTCGTCGACGGCGTCCGAGTCCGCGTCGGATGTCGGCTCGGTCGTCATCCACCACCGGCACGCCCGCAACAACAGCTGCACGACAACCGCGACGTGGCAGCACCACCGCAGACGCGAGTCGTCGCTCGTGTCGGCCATTACGATTGACCTATGTGCGCACGAACATGCAAGCCAGCATAGGGAGAAGCGGTGGAGCAGGCTGTCGCTCGACGGCGTGCTCTGCGATACAACACCACATGCCGATCTGGCCCACACAGATGCTAAAAGCCCCATGCCGGTCGAATCCACACCGATACAGATAGACAGAAGGCCAAGTATCTCGTCGACAGACGGCGAGAAGGCCAGCGAAAAGGGTAGCGACTCAAGAGACATATCTCAGCCTCTCCCCCGCGTTCGCGCCAGTGGTACAACTCTACAACTGCACACCGCACACGACGTCACGGCCACGTTCTCTTCCCCGCAGCGCTCTATCTCGGCCCGCGACCACGTCTTACGGCCCGGCAAGTCGACGCCGGATCTCCGACGCAAGGTATCCGCGCTCGCGCTCATGCCCTGCGGCGGCAGTGTCGTCACAGACCCTGCGCACGACAACGGCGCCAGCGGCGGATCTCCTGCGAGCGTGAGCCCGGCACACGCGCGGGCCGTCGCCAAGTTGGATTATCATTCTGCCCAGGCGCCGGTCTGCAAGTTGCTACCATCGGCATCCAGTGTAGTCGAGACAGACGACGGCGACTCCGGCGCGACGGCCGCGAAGTTGGCGGAGGTACTCCTTCTCGAAACTATGAAGAAAGACGACGAATACCATGCGCAGCTAATGAAGCAGAACACCGTGCACTCTCAAGACCCGACTGATACTGGTGCTGCGCAGAGCAGTACTAGCACCGGCCAAACACATCCTCACGAAGACGAAGAACAACAAGCAAGCCCGCCGGAGCAGGTGCCCAACAAGAAACCCGGGCGAAGAGGAAGGGCGATGACGTCGCCGGCGTCGTCGGCGGCGCCGTCCGCGTCGTTCCTGTGGCTGTCGATTTGGGGACGACCGCGCAAGAAAGAGAAGAAGAAAAAGCCCCTGCCGAACCAAGACCAGGTGGACCAAGACCAGGTGGACCAAGAACAGGTGGACCGCGAGCAAGCGGGCCAAGAGCATACAGGACAAGATGATTCAGGACACGAAGTGCCTCGCGAAAGTGAACCGGCTATTGCGGACGACGGCGATAGAACTGCCGTCTCTCAGCCCGTGGCCAGCGCACCGTTGTCGGACGAGGTGCGCGACGAGCAGACGGATTTCGGGGAGGTTGATGCTCAAGGATCCACTGATTCGAAAGCTGGGCAAATAATACCAGCGACGACCGACGAGAACGTCGCTCGAGAAGGTGATACCGAGGGTGCGATGCCGAGTACGCAACTCCCACAAGATGAAGACAACAAAGAGGCCGAGGATTATGACGCTGTGAATGACGACGACGACAAGAGAGGCAGTACGGTTGTTGCACTGTCCGCAACGTCTTCTTCTTCGGCCTCGTCTTTGGTGGCAGACACGCAAAGTGACGTTTCTACGACTGCCACGTCAATTGCCTCTGGCAATGAGGCGCCTGATAGCTCGGATACGCGTGAAGGACCTGAATCTTCGCCATCTTCGACGTCTCCGCCCGCAGCGGACTCGTCGTCGATAGTCCCCGTCGCGGAGGAAGCCACTGCTGCACCGCAGGACAATGTCCAGCCGGAACGACAAGACGACGACGAACAGCCGGAGCCCGAACAAGTCAAGCGACCGTCGCTTACGAAACGCGCGTCCTGGATGTTCCTGAATTCCATTTCGTCGTCGCCGTCGGCGTCTCCGGCGACCACGCCGACGACGGAGGACATGCCGACCACGCCAACCACAGCCGAGGCAGCCACGACACCGAAGACGTCCACGCAAAGAAGCATAAGCTTCCCGTGGATGAATCCGTTCAAAAGACGGCCGACGTCGGGCGTGTACGTGTCGTTCCCGAGCTACTCGTCGTCGTCGGCGTCGTCGTTGCTCGGCAAGTCCCTGCCGACGACGCCGACGGCCGCGATCGCGCGGGAGGCGCATGGCAAGGCGCACCCGCGCCGTCACCGGTACGGCAGGTCGACGTCGTCGTGGCGGAACAGCGGCGCGAGCTTCACGAGCATCGGGAGCAGCGCCGACTGTGCCGCCGAGGCCGGCACGAACCACATTAACAACACCACCACCACATCCCCCTCCACCACGACCGCCTCGCGCACGCCGGGCGGGACGCGGGTGCCGTCGTCCATCGTCCAGGAGATGAACGCGTTCAACGCCGCGGCGGCGGACACGGCAACGCCGCCGATTGCGATCGCGAAACCGCACCAGAACGGGCCCGTTGCCGGCGTCAGCTGCACGCCCGTCGACGTCGACTCCTTGCTCGAGGCGCTCTCCGTTGGCTTCAAATAAAATATTATTGCATTTGCATATTTTCCTGTTTTGTTTTTAACTCATTTAGTTCATTTTCATTCATATCATCATTTTTTTTATCTTTTCTTCTCGGCGTGGTGGTTAATTTTTTTTATTTTTCTTGTTCCATAGGGTTTACAGGTTCTAATTTGTTCTAATTTTCCTTTTGAGCTGTCGTTGTTCTTTCTTAAATTATCACACTCGTTTGATCAGTTGGTCATGCTTTATCTTAGGTACTGGAATCGGACTAGAAATACAGCTATTTTTTTTTTGCATAGAAAGATGTGTAATGGCGGCGGGTTTGTTTGGATCAGGGCAATTTTGCTTCAGCTATCGACAATCGACAGAACTCATTGTTTGCTGGATTCCTCATCGCCCCTGGCCATTGTCCTTTAGTGTAGTGAGATGTGTGCAGCGCCGCGCGTTCAACTTGTAAATTCTGCCGAATTAGGCAGCTCGTATTTCGGATTCGAATGTGGCTGAGGCAAACACAGCTTGCGGTGGTCAGTGCACGCGGTGTGGAATTTTAGAAGTTCTATGTATCATACGGCTAACATCTTCTATGGCTATATATATCGTTACAAAAGAGACAAGCATTTCACGAAACAATGAGGTTGACAGAGAAGTCCGATAATGGCATTGTCAAGACCACCCCCCACAATTGAGAAAAATCAATAAAAATACAGCGATCACGAATTTTCTCCGAAACCCAAAAAATTATTTCCCAAGAATACTCTTACACTCCATGAATGAGTATTGCACGCTCCTCGTCGCAACACCATCGCCGGCAACAGCTGCCAGTCGCCGCGGTTGAGAACCGAGGTCGAAAGCGGCCGAACCCACGCGTAGCACGAGAAAGCAACAGGCTCCGTCCGGACATGTACCAAAAAAACAACATGCCACTCCCGCACCGGCGCGCACGTCCCACCAGCTCATTTCTCGTCCCTGTCGAGATCGGCAATGTTCGCGTAGTACGCGGCGCTCTGCTGGTACTCCCGCCGCGGGCCGTCGACGGAGGCAGTGACCTGCTGCACCATGGCCTCGTCGTACGTCGGCAGCGAGGCCGCCGCCGCCGTCGCGGAGGATGCCGCCGCCGCCGCCGCGACGGGCACCTTCGGGTTCGACGCCGACGCGCTGTATTCCGGCGGGTGCTCGTCGTCCGGGCCGGACGCGGGCGCCGGCGCGTACGGGGACAGCGCGGCCGACGCGGCCGGCCGCCGCGGCAGCGGCGGGTTCACGTACGGGCTGGCCTGTCGGCGGAGTGCGGCCTTGACGAGTGATTCGGGAGGCCGGATGCCGGACCACACTTGGACGTCATAGCCCAGCGATATCCTCTATAGCATATTATTGTCAGCTTTGTCCTCAACCAGGCGTTGAGCAAAAAAAAAAAGAGTAACGCACATCGACATCTCCCTGGATGCCGTGGGAGATATCAGCGAATATCTCGAGCGCGTATGATCTCGTGACGTTGCAGGTCTTGAACGTCGGCGGCACGGTGCTGGGAACGACCAGCGACGACATCCACGCGGCACTGTTGAACTGAGCCTCGTAAAACTGCGGCCCGCCCGCGCCGCCGCTGTGGTCGGCGACGGGCGTCATAGCGGAGCACGGCAGCTTCAGGTTCTGCAGGTCCGCAAGCTGGAGCATGAGCACGATCGAGCGCGCGTGCTCGCCGACGGTCGCGACCGTGGTCGCGACGAGGTTCACCCGGAGCGCGTGCAGGTAGACCGGCGCGGCCGGCGACGGGAACGCGGCCGGCACGGCCGTCGTGATGAACAGCCGCAGGGACATGGGCTCGAGCGGGATAACGATGCGGGGCTCGTTGAAGCGCGCCTCGACGTAGAACTCGGGGCCGGTCTGCCGGAGGATGGATATGCGGCCGCCCATAGACGACCCGTTCCTTGTCACGTTCCGCAGCGATGACAGGAAGCCCTTTTTTCGAGGAGCGGACGCCTGCAGCGCGGCCAAGGACGCGGAGGCGTTTGACGGCGTCGCAGTGTATGTGAAGGAGTGCACGCGGCGTGCGAAGAATACCTGGTACTCGGCCGGCCGCGGCGGTTCAATGGGGAGGAAGATGAACGGGTTGTATTCGCGCATGTTGACCTTGTAGAAGGCGGCCTTTTTGACTGTGACTTTGAAGAAGTATCTGGTGGGGGTCGTCAGCTTTTGCAAAGTACCTGGAGGGAAGGGGTTGGCACGGCGTACTTGATGACCGCCTCCTGGGTGTCGGAAAACGACGGCGGCAGGGTTGCCGTTATGTGTCGGCCGTAGTCGCCGTATGAGCTGCCGCCCGAGACACCGGAGCTGCCGTCGAGCAGCTTCGAGACAAATCCCGCGGACTGGTGGCACTTGTTGTTGATCGGGATCCGGAGCTCGAACGGGTAAAAGTAGTGGCCTGGCTTGAGTGTGAAGCCGTCCTTGCCCATCGCGCTGCCATCGGCGCTGCTGGCGGCGAGCTGGCGGATGTCCTCGGGGGGAAAGACGGTCTGGGTGATGTATAGCACCTTGTGGCTGTCGCTCACCGTTTTTTTCGCGTTTCGCTCTGGCCGGTCGCGGTGCTTGGGCACCTGCAGCGTCGTCGTGGACACGCCCTCCATCTTCATCTCGATGCCGGTGATGGTCTCTTCGGATTGGAGGATCAGGTGGACGCGTCCGCGGACGACGTCGAGATTCGTGAACGTGTCGCCATGGCGTCGGTCGACTAGTGGACGCAATGTGAGTGTCAGCTTATGCCGGCAACATTCGCGGGAGGACCAGACCACTCACCCTCGATGGCCACGGAGTTCGGCATCGCGTCTTCCGGCGGAGAAGAAGGTCTTGTCCAGGACACGACACGACGCGGATCTGCTTTTCTATTCTATTCTGGAACGACGAGGACGCGGACCTGGCGCAGAGCTGCGCTTGCCGAGTTTGGCAACTCGCATTTCGGATGCCGCTGCGCCTGACGCGCCGCACGCGGCGCCGGTGGCTGAGCAGGCGGCTGTGCTGCCTTGTTACGTAGTCGCTTTTCCTGTTTTGTCCTCCGAGCAAGTCGCAAGTCACTGCAATATCAGGTCATGCAAGGCAAAGCGGCATGTATCTCTCGAGCTTCAAGGAAGTGCGACTAAGGCGGTATACCAGAGCAGCAAAGCTCCTGGCCCGCATACCGAAACGCAAAACCGATCTCAGGAGCAACGTCACCATCCATCCCCACCTCTTTGTCGACGAAGAAAGCGGCAGCGCAAATGGCAGCGCAATTACCAGCGAAAGCGGCAGCATCGATATTGAAGGCCAGATACCGACGCCCGCTGCGGCAGTAGAAACGCCCGCTGCGGTAGAAGAAAAGCCCGCTACGGTGGTAGAGTGGTGGCTCGCCGGCCCCAAAAGACGCTCCTCGCGATGAAGCTGGCTAAAGCTGGACCATACGGTATCATACCAGATAATTCAGCGCAAATTAGCTACGTGATTTGCCATCTGTTTCATCGGGTTCGCATCACAGCAGACTAGAGCGGCGCAGTTCGACATGGCCAACTAGACGTTCGCAAATATGTATAGGCATGTTGAAAGGGAACAAAAAAAACCATGCATCATAACAATTACACGTTAAGTTTATGTACTAAATAAATACAACATTTTACTCAAACAACCGTTCAGAAAACACAAATGCTTTTTAGTTCTTGTCGCGCTTGCTGACCTTCTTGCCTGTGCCCCGAGTCTTCTTGCCCCCTGTAGCAGAAAAGTTAGCATCCGACGCTTGTTGCGCTTGTCGTCTCGGCAAGCAAATAATAATAAAAAACGCCAATAAACGTACTGTTCTTCTTCTGTTTTCTTTGTTGTCGGCTGGCTCGCTCGACCTTGGTGGCCTGGCCGAGTCTGATGAGGCGGTAGGTCGGCTCGAACTTCTTGAGATCGTCGACGCTGTCGTAGACCAGGGCGAAGCCGGTCGATCGGCCGCCACCGAACTGGGTGCGGAAGCCAAAGACGGAGACGACGTCCTTGTCGGCCTTGTAGAAGGTGGCGAGCTTCTCCCGGATGTCGTCCTTGGAGAGGTTGGCCTTGGTGGGGTGGATGACATCGACCACCATCTGGCGGCGGGCCAGGAGGGCGTTTCGGATGAACCTGTTGAGGAGAAGAACGGCGATCAGTACACGTTGTCTCGTATGCTATGCCATGCCGAATCGGCGCGAGGTGAAAAATGAACGGTTCGAGGACGGCAGTTCGCGCGGAGGAGGAGGAGGTCTTACTTTCTCGTGCGGATGGTAACGGAATCGCTCTGTGGATGCATTGTTAGCGCCTAGGGATCAAAGAGAGTGCGCCGCTGCTGCAGGCGACATAGTGAAAAAGACGGCAACGTACCATGGCTGCGGTGTTGCTGGTTGAATCGCGACGGGGCAAGTGAGAGAAAGGGACGACTGGACAAGGGCTTGCACAACGAATTGTCGGCCACCGGCGTTAGAGTTTGGGACGAGCAGGCAGCAAATTCGGCGTCGTCGGCTGTTCAACCGCTTTGGACTAACAGAGACGGCCGCGTGACTGCGTTTTTGTTGCGTTGCCCTAACTCCCAACCAGCAAAGCCCTAAGTCGACACAGCACCCTTGCCCGCGTCAGCACACGCCGAATGCGGGACGACCCGAGTCCCCTTGCCCCGGACGCGAATGCGAGCCCGAGCCCGAATGCGAGCAACTGACCCGAACACGAGCAGCGCCGGTCAGATGTCGACGACTCGACGACTCGACGACAGCCTCGAAGCCCAAGAAAGAAGGAGAAGAAGAAGAGCCAGGGAAAGAAAGGCCGGGCAGTTGACTGAGCCCCTGAAGAAGTGCCAGGCCGACTATACTCAGGGTCCTTCTCCTCACTCTCCTGCCAGCTCCTCTTTCTGTATGTTCTAAGCGGTCGCCGTATGATGCACACTCCGTGGCCGCTCTCTCCTCTGTCGATGGTCCTTGTGCTAAGGCTGTTCTGTGGACTGCAGGACGACAACGCCGGGCCCCCCGGGCAGACGGTCGGATAAACAGCGACGGTCGACACCCGCGCGACACGGCAACGTCGTGCTGGCTGATACGCGTGCAGTTCCGCGACTGCGCACGCTCAACAGTCTCAGCACTGCTCACATGTTTGTATTTGCGGGCAGGGCTCAGCATGCGGCTTGGGCGTGTCGAAGGGCCGAGATGCGCGCGTCATGAGGTCGACCGGGAGCCGTGTCTACTTCCCGCCTCCCGCACTCTCGGAGCTGCATGCACACCGCAGTACTCGGCCGGAGCACATGTAGCACACTGCCGGAGCACAATATCCCTTGACCGAGGCGCTGTTAGAGGCCCGGCAGCGGGCGACACGGGCACTTGGGACGGCGGTGGATACGAGCTCAGAAAGGGCTAAGCCCTGCCGCCGATACGCCGCACGCACGGGATCCGAAAACAGAATAACACAAACCAAACCAAACCCGTCGCTCCACTTCGCGTTTATCCACGCGCCTTGCCTTTTCCTCTTTCTCCTTTAAAGCTCCTCGTCCCCGCCGCCACTCGCTCCGCCCGCCCCTCCCTCGCTGCACCGTCCATTCTTTTCTCTGACGCACACGCAACCATGACCCGTCCTACAAACATTGGCATCAAGGCCATCGAGATTTACTTCCCTGCCCAGGTCAGCTCCGCCTCATTACCCCGTGGCATGTGAACGGCATGCGAAGGTGGCATGTTGCTAACTCCCTCCGCAGTACGTCGAGCAGTCCGAACTCGAGGCTTTCGATGGCGTTTCGGCCGGCAAATACACCATTGGTCTCGGCCAGACCAAGATGGCGTTCCCCGACGACCGTGAGGGTGAGTCCTACTCGTGTGCTTATGTCTTCCAAGAATGAGCCCCCGCTAACGCGACCGCAATTCCACAGACATCTACTCCATGGCCCTGACCGTGCTCTCCTCGCTCATCAAAAAGTACAACGTCGACACGGCAAACATCGGCCGGCTCGAGGTCGGCACCGAGACCCTGCTCGACAAGTCCAAGTCGGTCAAGTCCGTCCTCATGCAGCTCTTTGGCGACAACACCGACATCGAGGGCATCGACACCGTCAACGCGTGCTACGGCGGCACCAACGCGCTCTTCAACTCCGTCAACTGGATCGAGTCGTCCGCCTGGGACGGCCGCGACGCGATCGTCGTCGCCGGCGACATCGCCATCTACGCCAAGGGCTCCGCGCGCCCGACCGGCGGCGCCGGCGCCGTCGCCATGCTGATCGGCCCCGACGCGCCGATCGTCCTCGACCCCGTCCGCGGCAGCCACATGGAGCACGCCTACGACTTCTACAAGCCCGACTTCACGTCCGAGTACCCCTACGTCGACGGCCACTTCTCGCTCACGTGCTACACGCGCGCGCTCGACTCCGCCTACCAGACCTACACGAAGAAGGCGCAGAAGAAGACGCTGTCGCAGCTGAACGGGCACGTGCCGACCGGCATCGACCGCTTCTCCTACGCGGTCTTCCACTCGCCCACCTGCAAGCTCGTGACAAAGTCGTACGCGCGCCTGCTCTACATCGACTACCTCGCCAACCCGGCCGCGTTCGAGTTCGACGTGCCCGAGGAGATCAAGGCGCTGTCCTACGAAAAGTCGCTGACCGACAAGACCGTCGAAAAGTTCTTCCTCGGCCTGGCAAAGAAGAAAACCCAGGAGCGCCTGCTGCCGTCCATGACCGGCCCGACCATGCTCGGCAACCTCTACACGGGCAGCGTGTACTCGTCCCTCGTCTCGCTCCTCGCCAACGTCGAGCCCGAGAAGCTGCTCAACACGCGCGTGGCCGCGTTCTCGTACGGCTCCGGCCTCGCGTCGTCCTTCTTCAGCTTCGTCATCGCCGGCGACACGACCGAGATCCGCGAGAAACTCAACTTCCTCGAGCGGCTCGACCAGCGCAAGAAGCTCGCGCCCGCCCAGTACGAGGAGTACCTCGAGCTGCGCGAGAAGGCGCACCTCGCCAAGGAGTACACGCCCGAGGGCACCATCGACGACCTCGTGCCCGGCACGTACTACCTGACAAAGATCGACAACCGGTTCCGACGGGAGTACGCGGTCAAGGAGTAATTTTTCCCGGTGCATGGTTGACTGGCATAGACCTTCTTTTAATTTTACTCGGCTGTATTTTCATCGGTGTTCTTTTTCGCGTTTGCGTTTGCTTTTGCTTGCTTTACTGTATGCTTTTTTGTGTTGTGTCTTGTAATTTACCATGTCGGTTTGATGTATTGCTATAGGAGATCAAAAAAAGATGAAAAGTGTACATGTAATTTTTGCATTGATGGACGGCGGTTTAATATATGGTGCATTTTATTAATATCTCAAGCTTTATATCTCAAGCATTTTTATTACTATCTCAAACATATATCAGTCTCTCCACCGCGCCTTTGGTCGCGGCCGCTGGCCCGCGGCGGTTCGCGCGTCCATCGCGCGCTTGCGGTTCGTCGCGCTGCGCCACGCGTTCGACAGGTTGCTCACGCTCTGGCTGAAGTCGACGTGGATGCGCGCGTCGTCCACGAGCGCGTCCTGCATCTTGAAGTACGCGCGCTCGCAGTCCTCCCGGCGCTCGTACTCGATGAAGGCGTACTGGAGCGAGTTGCCGGTGAGCCGGTCGCGGATGACCTCGCACGACAGGATCGTGCCGCACTGGGAGAAGAACGTCTCGAGGTCGTCGGACTCGGTGACCGGGTTGAGCTTCGCGACAAACAGCACGTTCTCGGGCGGCTTGACCTCGGCGTAGGGTAGATCGCCGAGGATCTCGAGCGTGAGCGCCTGCGAGCGCGAGTCGCGCTCGCGGCGCTCGCGGGCTTTCCTGTCCTCCGCCTGCTCGGCGTCCTCGTTGTCGTCGGCGGCGTGCTCGCCGGCGCCGTCGTCGCCGTCGTCGGACACGAGGATTTTTTGCTCGAGCTCGTCGATGTAGGACGCCGGCAGGGCCCTCCTGTCTTTGCTGGCCGTGCTGGGTTTGGAAGAGGTGCCTGACGGCGGCGGCCGTCTGCTCTCGCGCTTGTCGTCTCTTGGTCGTCGCGCCGTATTTGTAGGTTTTTCGATCCGGCTGCCGCTCGGCGCGTGGTATCGGTCGCGTTCGCGTTCGCGTTCATTGTCGCGGTCGCGGTCTCTGGGCTTGTGGCGGTCGCTGTCGCGGTCTCTGTCTCTGTTCGCGTCTCGATCTCGGTCTCTGTCGCGGTCTCTGTCGCGGTGTCTATCTCGGTCTCTGTCGCGGTCTCCATCTCGGTCTCTGTCGCGTTCTCGAACACGATCTCTATCGCGGTCTGGACCCCTAGTCCCGTCCCGCGCGCGATCTCGGTCTCGGTCGCGTTCTCGATAGTGGTCTCTATCCCGGTCCCTGGCGCTCGCAGCCCCTTCCCGCGCATGATCTCGGTCTCGATCTCGGTCACGTTCACGATCACGGTCGCGGTCTCGATGGCGATCCGTGTCCCTCTCGCGCTGCCTGTCCCTGTCTCTCTCGCCCGAGTGCCGGTGCCGGGACGCGGACCCCGACTCGTCATGATGGCGATGATGGTGACGATGCCGGCGGTCTCGTTCGTCGACGTCGACGTCGTCGGCGTCGTCGGCTGCCCGGCGAGACGACGACGACTGTCGCCGCTCGTCCCGGTACGCGTCCAGTCTGCTCATGTGAATGTGAGTGGACTTTGTGTGGCTGTTCTTGCCAACTCGATGTTGCGGACCCTGTTAGTGAATGTAGATGGTGAATTAGGTTAGGGCACGAACCAGGAACCCATTTGTAAAAGTTTGGACAATTCTCGAAAGACGAGTTATCCGCATTTCAAGCAAATAGGACAGACACAATGCCACGAGCCGTTAACGTTGCCATTGTCGGTACGTACCCTTCCCTCTAACATGCTCAGACGGTCGTCCCAGGAAGAGGAATTGCCCTAACGCGACCCGCACGAACAGGAGCCGGCCTCGTCGGCTCGGCCTTCATCTCGGCCCTGCAGTCGATAAGGTCGCCCGCGATCACGTACAACGTGATCCTGATCGCGCGCTCGTCGCGCGCGCTCATCTCCAAGACGTACGCGCCGCTGCCGCTCGCGACGTGGGCGCAGGACCTGGCCGCGCCGGCGGGAAGCGCGGCGGGCTCGGCCGCGACGAGCGCGCTCTCGCCGGGCGACATCGCCGCGTACCTCGAGAAGAGCCCGCTGCCGGTCATCCTCGTCGACAACACGTCGAGCGAGGCGCTCGCGCGCGTGTACCCGCTCTTCCTCAAGCAGGGCGTGTCGGTCGCGACGCCGAACAAGAAGGGCTTCTCGGCCGAGCTCGGCCTGTGGACCGCGATCTTTGGCGCCGCCGCGAACGCGCCCGGCGCGGACGACACCGCGCGCAAAGGTCAAGGGCTCGTGTACCACGAGGCCACGGTCGGCGCGGGCTTGCCCGTCATCTCGACGCTGAAGGACCTCGTCGCGACCGGCGACGAGGTCCTCAAGATCGAGGGCATCTTCTCCGGCACGCTGTCCTACATCTTCAACGAGTTCTCGAGCCCGACCCCGGCGGCGGACCCGCCAAACTTCTCGGACGTGGTCGTCAAGGCCAAGGAGCTCGGCTACACCGAGCCCGACCCGCGCGACGACCTGAACGGGCTCGACGTCGCGCGCAAGCTGACCATCCTCGCCCGGCTCGCGGGAGTGGACGTGCAGTCCGCGACGTCGTTCCCGGTCGCGAGCCTCATCCCGCGCGCGCTCGAGGAGACCGAGTCCGCGGCCGACTTCCTCGCGGGCCTGCCCGCGCACGACGGCGAGACCGCGGCGCTGAACGCGGCCGCGGCCGCCGAGGGCAAGGTGCTCCGGTACGTGGGCAAGATCGACACGACCGCGGCGGCCAAGAAGGACCAGGTCACCGTCGGCATCGAGAAGTACGACGCCGCGCACGCGTTCGCGGGCCTCAAGGGCTCCGACAACGTGATTGCGTTCTACACGAAGCGGTACGGCAAGAACCCGCTGATCGTCCAGGGTGCCGGGTGAGTTTTTTTTGCCGTGGGTTCTTTTGTACGAAACCAGATGGAGGCTAACCAAACTGCAGAGCCGGCGCGGAGGTGACGGCGATGGGCGTGCTGGCGGACGTCATCAAGATCGCGGAGCGCGTTGCGAAATGACTCGATGATAGCTCCACGACAAGGTCGACAACAGCATCAGCATCAGCATCGGCACGAAGTAGGTTGTAGATGGATGCATCAAAAAAAGTTGTTTCTTTCGAATGTAATTAGTTTGCCCAAAAATTTCAAGTCTCTATACATCCTATAAATCGTTTCAACCTTTTGAAGGCATGACAATTACTTTGCACGACATAATGTATTTATCTTTACAAAAAACAACCGGATATGACATTACAAAAAAAAATGATGAAACTCACTCCCCCCAGCCCTCTAAACAAAATAACAAAATGATTTTACTCCCATGACTCTATTCTCATGGTGCCCTTCTCCTGGTAGTTCGTGTGGAACTTGAACGCGTCCTTGAGGATGTGGGGCTCGTGGCCGGAGCCGGTCCGCAGGGCGAGGCTCTCGGCCCGGTCGAGGTACTCGGTCAGGATCGGCTTGTACACGGGGTGGGCGCACTTGTCGATGATGGTGCGCGCGCGCTCGCGCGGGGCGAGCCCGCGCAGGTCGGCGAGGCCCTGCTCGGTCACGACGACGTCGAGGTCGTGCTCGGTCTGGTCGATGTGGGACGCGAACGGGACGATGCAGGACAGGCCGTGGGCGTCGACCTTGGACGGGCGCGCGGACGGCGTGTGCATGATGGACAGCTTCGCGTTGCGGAGGAAGTCGGCCGAGCCGCCGAGGCCGTGGAGCATGCGCGAGCCCATGACGTTGGTCGAGTTGGCGTGGCCGTAGATGTCGACCTCGACGGGCGTGTTCATGGCGATCACGCCGAGCCGGCGGATGATCTCGGGCGAGTTCGAGATCTGCTGGGAGCGCAGGAGCAGCTTCTCCGAGTACGCGTCCCAGTTGGCAAAGAAGCGCTCGAAGCCCTCGGGCGAGAGCCGGATCGAGGTCGCCGTGGCAAAGTCGAGGTTGCCCGAGTCGAAAAAGTCGAGGAACGAGTCCTGGAGGACCTCGGTCCAGACGTTGAGGTTCTTGAACGACGCGCCGGCGAGGCCGCCGACGACGGCGTTGGCGATGTTGCCGATGCCGGACTGGAGCGGGTGCAGGTTCTCGGGCATGCGGCCGACCTTGACCTCGTGCTCGAGGAACTCGACGAGGTGGTCCGCGATCGCCTTGGACATGTCGTCCTCGGGCGCGTTCGGGCCGGTCATCTCGAGGTGGTCGGACTCGACGATGGCGACGACCTTGGCCGGGTCGACGGGGATGTAGGGCAGGCCGATCGGGTCCTTGACGGTGTTGACCATGAACGGCTCGCGGTAGGGCGGCGGCGCGGGCAGCATGATGTCGTGGAGGCCCTCGAACGAGGGCAGCTTCGTGTTGACCTCGATGATGATCTTGTCCGAGTACGCCATCAGCTCGGGCGTGGCGCCGACGGACGCGCCGGGCACGATGCCGCCGTCCTCGGTGATGGCGGAGGCCTCGACGATCGTGATGTCGAGCGTCGGCTTGGCCTCCTTGAGCGTGTAGTAGCCGTACATGAGGTCCTGGGGCCACATGGACAGGTGCTTGTCAAAGAAGAGCATCTTGCCCTTGTTGATCGAGTCCGAGATGCGCTTGCCGACCTGGTGGGGCGAGCGCTTGTTGATCATGTCGAGCTCGGCCCACTTGCCCTCGATCGGGTCCGGCGCGGACGCGCCGACGTAGAGGCTGAACCGCAGGTCGCCCTGGAGCTTGTTCTTCTCGACGTGCTCCTGCAGCGCGAGCGGGACGGCCTTTGGCGCGCCGACGGCGGTGAAGCCGGACATGCCGATGTGCATGCCGTTCTGGAACAGCGGGATGAGCTCCTCGGGCGTGCGCAGCTTCTCGAGGAACTTGGGGTTCCGCACGCGGGACTTGAGAATCGCAGACATGTTGTTTTTTGTGTGTGGATGAGGAGGGCGAACTAGGCGACGAGGGGCGAGGTGATGCGAGGAGGATGCAAGAGAAAACCAGGAACAGAGACCAGCTAAGCTATTCCTTGGAGGTAGACGTGCCCGGCGGAGCAGAAGAAGAAAAAGAACAAGAACACGAACAAGAACAGGGCAGGAAGGGGGAAGGGGGAAAGAGGAACGACGGCGATGGCGAGCGGGCCGGGGGGCCTGCTCTTATTTGCGTCCACCAGCAGCGAACCAAAAAGGGACGCCCCCCGAGGCCTCGAGGACGGCATCCGGTCCGGGGGCCGGGCACGTGACCGGAAGGTACGCGGGCCGGCTGTCGCGGGGACTGGAGCACGGGGCGCGCCGCACGCCGTCCACCGTGGCGCTGCCGCTTTGCTACGCGGGCGCGGCCACACCGCGTGACCCGCACGCCGGTCCCCTGCTTAGGCCGGGCCGTGTCGCTGGGGCAGGGAGTTTTTCCGGGGCGCCGGCGTACTTCCCGTCCCCGGCAGTACTGCCAGGACCGCGTTCCAACAGGCGGAGCAGAGCACAGTACATATGAGAATAGTTGCAATTGGCATGAAAGGGGTGGGGAGGAACAAGGCTGGCGCTCTCGTTCGCTGCCGGTCCCGCGGAATCCGCACCGCTTTTTGGCCTTCATGTTTGCAGCCGGTTGCTGGCTGGTGCTGGCTGGCCGGGCTGAGAAGTGCAATCAGAGCCTGTGTCGCATACCTGGGGGACCCAACAGCTATCAGGCCCGCCGCCGTCAGGGCTCGTCCGACAGCGACAAGACCCCGCACCCGCAAACCTGACCATTCCTGGGCCGCGCCGTTCAGTGTCGCCCCGGTGTCCCAAGTGTCCCCACAGGACTGCGAACGGCCGTGGTTGGCTGGATCAGGGACGGCAGCGAGCAGCGAACCGGCTCTCCGGGCGCCCGACGTGGACGCTCCGGCGCGGCGCCGCGCCGCAACCGCCGGCGATTGGCCAGGCACGCAACGACCGGCCCTGTCGGCTGCGTGGCAAACCCAACTCTGTTCTATACACACTTCTCTCGACTCGTTTCTGTTCTGAACTGGCCCCTCGAGCGACGCGCTTTCTAACAGGCCGGCTGGCAGCTGGGGTCGCGGCTAATTCGACCAAAACACACAGAACGCAGACTCGGCATCTTCCCCACCGGAATGCCGTCGTCCGCAGGCCCGCGCCGGGCCGTGTCGACCGACGGACGACGGACGACGGACGACGACTCAGTTCACTCATCACACGGTGAAATGTCATTTGACTCGCCATTGCGGGGGAGACCACCGGAAACGCCGCTTCGTTCGTCGCCTGCAAATGACGAACCACAAAAATATGTTACAAATGCGACATCATACCGTGTCCTGCCGGGGCCACATGTTCCTGTTCTCATGCTCGTGTTCATGTTCATGTTCATGTTCGTCATCTTCATCGTCACATCCATCTCAATTATTTGCGATAGTAATCACACTTCTTTCAACTCTCCGCCACCGGGCCACCCAGATTTACTCGTGGTTTGAGTTTAGGACTCCCGCCGGCATCCGCGAACCCTAAAAACGGCTCAGGGGCAGGAACACACCGAAACGCCATTGCCCCCACACCCCACGTTTGTTTTGTTCATTGTCCAACGTCATAGCCTGCATTACCAACCATATGATACACATTAGGAAAGAGAAAAAACAGATTACTGCGCGCCGTCAAGATTACAAACTCAAGCGAAAAACTCCGAAAGGACAAACTAATCCTAACAGTACACTGAATAAAAAAATTTGTATGATACATCGAGGGCACAATCAATCTTCCGCCCTCGCAATGGACAAGACAAGACAAGACACAGACACATCCATGTCCTTCGTACATGAATAAACAAAAGAGTCAATAAGCAAATATCAAATTATTAACCAGAATAATCAATCTTACAAAATCACTTTTCTGTTCTTCAAAAGAAAACACCTGCCAACCAAATGAAAAAGAAAAAGAACAAAAATAACAAAAACTCCTTAATAAGCAAAATGCAACTATTACTCCCCCCGTCAAAACCGCAGTGGAATTATATGTCGATGCAATTAATGCCCCGAAGACGCGCAGTTGGCCTGTTGCTGCAGCTGCTCCCGAGCCAAGCTCTCCCAGGTGATTGGGCTCTCCGCGCACGCCGTCCGCGCGATCGGCACGCGCACGACAAACCGCGCGGCCACCGTGACGGCCGACCGCAGTTCGCGAGGCCGGAAGCCGCGTCCACCGCTCGAGGCGGCAGCCTCGGGCCGGATCTTGCGCGGCCTGCCAGGGCCCCTCTTTGCCAGCAGATCAGCACCAGCCCGCGCGCGAATACCCGCCGGCGAGTCGGCTCGCGTTGTCAACTCGAGTGGACCACCGACAGGCGTCTTCTTTTGCTCCGCTGCAACCACGCCCGAGCCGGCCTTTGGGTCGCGGCCCATCTCTGGATGAGAGGCCGCGGTCAATGAGTTGGCCTGCACAGATCCCGGCGACGCCGGCGCGGGCTGCGTGGGCTGCGCCGGTCGGCGGATCACGACCGGCTCGGCCATCACGATGGCCCCGCCCATGACGCCGCCGAATCCGCCGTGCGCGGTCATCTTCAGCGGACTCGCTGCTTCCGGCACGCCATGCCCAGGTCGGGAGGAAGAGTCTGCGGCCTCCGTCTTGCCCTTCTTTGGCGAGACCGGCGCCGGCGCTGCCAGGTCGGCCGGCGCGCTGCGCTTCTGCTGCGGCGTCTTCTGCTCCGGCGGACCAGGCGTCTGCCAGCTCCAGCCGGCCCGCATGCGGTCCCAATACACCGTTCGCTGCCGCATCGGAAACGTCAAGGCCGGCCGGCTCTTTGTCGGGCTTGTCGTGGTCGCGCCAGTCGCTTTGCTCTGCACGTGCAGCTTGGTCGAACCGGCCGGAGCCGGCACCGACACACTTCGTGAGAGGAACGTGTCGTCAAACGGAATCTTCTTTGCCAGGGGGATCGGGGGCTGCGACGCGTCCAGGAATCCAGGGCTCGATTCTGTCTTTGCCATTACCTCCGGCGTCTGTGGGCGTCCTGTCTCATGCGGGGCGGCGGCCGGAGGGGTATTCGCAGTCTCTGTCTTTGCCTTGCGCGGGCTCGCCTTTGGGCCGGTCGGAATCGATTCCTGGAGACTGGCCAGGGAGGTTTTAATATCGTGCGGGCCTGTGGTCTGTGCAGTCAAGCCCGCAGACGCGGTCTCGGTGGCTGACAGACTGTCGACAGCTTCGGCCGGTTTCTTGTCTTGCGCCAGACTGTCACGCGCGTCTGTCTTTCGTGGACTCGGCATCCTCTCTGCAGCCGGGCCAGCCGGGATCGGATCAGAAGCAGTCGCGGAGGAAGCCGTCGTCTTTTGTGGCTTAGCACTCGGCTGAGGCGGCTGCGATATAGAGTCAGTAATGGGGATGGCCGTGCGCGAGCCGGGTTTCTGTGCAATTGAGTCGATTGTATGTGCATTGGCCTTTATAGGGCCGGTCTTTGGTGAAGTCTTTGGTGGAGCAGTCTTTGGCGGACCCATCGTCGGCACAGTAGACAAGACGGCCTGCGGCTTCTTGTCGTGTGCGGCCCTCTTGTCGGCCTTCTTGCTCTGTGCGCTCTTCTTGGTGCGCCGGGCGAGCGCCATCTTGGGCGGGATCTTGATCTTCAGGATGATCGGCTCGCGGTCGAGCGCGAGGGCCGGGATCGCCATCGACGCGGACGAGGACGAGGACGAGCGCGAGAGCAGGAACGGCGAGATGTTTGGGTGGTCCGCCGGGCTCGTGCTGCGGGCCGCGCCCGCGCTCGGCCGGCGCGTCATGAGCAGCGAGTCCGTGCGCTGCTCGACCGGCGGCCGCAGCGGGATCACGATCCGGCAGCGCGGGTGGTTCGCGGTGCAGGCCGACGCGGCGGCGGCGGCGGCTGCGTAGTTGCGCGCGGACGAGAGCGACGAGAGCGAGGATGCGGACGAGGAGCACGACGAGTGCTCGGGCTGCTCGTCGTCCGACGCGGACGAGAAGCAGTTCGGGTCGTTCGGGTCGTCGGGCTCGTACAAAAAGAGGTCGGCGTCGCCGCCGGGAAGGAGCGGGCTGGCCTCGACGGCGGCGGCGGCGGCGGCGGCCGCGGCAGCCGCGGCGGAAGACCGGACGGACGAGCGCGAGGACGCGTCGTCCCTGTTGATGGTGAGCGCGAGCAGGGCGGGGTCGATCAGGGCAAACTCGCTGGCAAAGTCGAAGTCGGGCCGGTCGTGCGGCTCAGCCGTGTGGCTGGGAGAAGGCGCCTTGGGCCGAGAAGGGGGCGGTGGTGGTGGTTGTGGTTGTGGTTCGAGCGCACGACTTGGAATAGCAGCAGCGGCGGTTGCTGTAATAGCGGCGTGCGTGGATGTGTCGGTGGCGGACTGGGGCTGGGGCGACTGCTGCGTGCCCGGCGGGGACGACGCGGACGAGAGCGACGGCGGGGGCGAGACCGAGGATTTGGCGGACGGCGGGAAGGACGCGAGGATGGTCGAGTACAGGGACTGGGCCGCGCCTGCAGCGGCGTCGTCGTCGAACGCGGCGGAGAGGTCGCGGAAGGGCGACATGGCGACGCGATCAGGCAGGAGGAGGTCGTTGTGGAGCGGCCGGTAGTAGAGCTTCCATCTGGCGTCGTCGGCGTCGTCGGAGTCGCCGAGGAGGCCTGCTGCGGGGGGGTTGTGAGCGGAGGAGGCAGAGACAGGGGACAAGGTGGAAGACGCACTTTCAGCGAGCTCCATTGCGGCGAGAGGAGGAAGTGGAACAAAGCAGGACTGGGTGGAGCTGGTGGTGGAGGACGAGTGCGGGGGCAGGCCGGGCGCGAATCAGGCCGGGCCGGCGCGGGGCAGTGCACAGGGCGGCGGCGGCTTAGTATGCGCGGCGGACGGTTACGGCGACGCGTGCGGTGACGAGCACAGGGACAAGAACGGCGAGCGGAGTGATTGTCGGGACGCGGGACGGGAGCACATGGGGAGCATGAGACGAGAGAGACGGGGTGTTGACAGTCTGGTGAAGTCGCTGCTGGGCCTGGACGACGATGCGTAAAGTGTTTTCTGGCCGGGGTCAGGACGGCGTGCGCGTTGCGGCACAACCGGCAAAGCGTTGTGCGCACAGCACAACTGCGGTGGTGTTTGCGGCTTGCGTCAGGTGACGTCAGCTGTGACCCAGGGTGACCCGCCGTGACCCGCCGTGACGCGATCGCGCCGCAAACCCGCGTTAGAGTTGTGAGTTGGAGCGCGAGCCGCGTGTGAGTTGCGGCCGTGCGGGCTTTCAGTTTGTGACTGGCGCTGCACGCGCCGTTTTCCGCCTAGCGCGATGTTCGGTCTTCCCCACAACACCATCACCACCATCACCATCACCACCACCATCACCACCTCATACCACCACCACTATCCTACACCACCCTCCTCTACCACCTCCTCCGCCTCTGCAAACAATGGCGCTGGCTCTGCCCGCCCGCACGGCCTCCCCAGAGCCCCCGCCCGCAGACCCCGCGGACGCCTGCTTCTCCTCCATCAAGGCCCCCGACTACGACCACGACCACCACGACCGCGACCACCACCGCGACCACCACGACCATGTCCTCCGCGATCGCGCCTACGACTACGACCACGACCACGACTACGACTACGACTACAACACCCCCGCCGACCTCCTCCCCCGCCAGCAGCCCGCCCTCGCCCGCGAGTTCCAGCACCTGCTCGAGCTCCACCGCAGCGCCAGCCCTGCCTCGGCCACTCCGCCCTTGACCATCACGACCACCACCACAACCACCACCACAGTCGCCTCGTCCTCGTCAGAGTCCGCCTCCGCCTCGACCTCTGCCTCGTCCTCGTCCTCGTTCTCGTCGTCCTCGTCCCCGGCCTCGGCCGCCGCGTCCGCGCCCTCGCTCCTCTTCCCGCCCGACCCCTTCCCGCTCGTCTGCTCCGACCCCCAAGTTCGCGCCCTCTCCGCCGCCCAGCTCGCCGACGCCCTCGCCCACCACGTCCGCCAGCCCCTGCCGCCCGCCAGCCTCGTCTTCCCCTGGCTCCACGGCCTGCACCCCCGCAACGCCTACCAGCTCGCCTTCCTCGACCCCCACGGCTGCCATCGCCGCGCCGTGCCGGACACCCTCCGCGCCATCACGCTCGTCAAGCTCGGCGGCGCCGGCCGCCGCGCCGGCCGCCTCCGCGGCACGGTCTCGCCCAAGGAGTTCCTGCCCGACCCCGGCTCGGCCGCCGCGACCGACGGCGGCTTCCTCAACGTCGACCCCGCCAACGGCGTCGGCCTCCGCAACTTCCACATCCAGGTCGCCAAGATCGCGACCTGCTCCGACATCGTCGTCTACTCGAAAAAGGGCATGCCCTCCGACGGCCTGCTCGCCCTCGCCCGGCGCGTCGCGGCCGCCCAGCTCCGCCATCGCGAGGCGAACCCGGACTGGCCCGTCTACTCGACCTACGTCGTCACCGACCCGTTCGCCGTCTTTGCCCGCGACTTCCCCGCGCTCGTCGCCGGCGCCGACGCGGCCGGCGACTTTCTCTTCCACGAGCGCCGCGAGATGTGCGCCATGTCCACCGCCTCCGAAGTCCTGCCCAACTTCTTCCTCGGAAACACGGCCGACGCCCTGCCCGACGACCACGCATTGGGCGATGACGACGCGGACGAGTACTACAATGACGACGACTCTGTCGATCTCGATCTCGATGGCGACCGCCATGACCACGCCCATACGCATGCTCACGCCCATTCTCATGCTCATGCTCATGCTCATGCCGCCCAGGCCAATGGCGACCGCTCCTACATCGCGTCCGCCGACGGCTCTCTCCCCGCGCCGTCGCCGTTCGAGTGGGACATCTACGTCGAGTGCCTCTCGACCGCGTCCATTCCGTCGCTCGCGTACCTCCAGCACGTCGACAAGGAGCTCTTCGACGCCCGCCGGCCCGGCCACCGCCGCCATCACGCGGCGCCCGTCGCCCATCTCGAGTTCCCCGCGTCCGGCAACGTCGCGCTCGGCAACCTCAGCGACAGCGACCTCGACGCGGTCGTCGGCTTCTGCGCCTGGCTCCACCGCCACGCGACCGTCGACGGCCGCCGCGTCCTGCTGTTCTGCCAGGACGGCTACACGGAGACGAGCCTGCTCGCGCTCGCCTACGTCATCTACGCGACCGGCGTGACCGCGCCCGAGGCCTACATCGACCTGCACACAAAGTACGGCCGCGCGTTCTTCACGTTCCCGGCCGACGTGATCGTCATGAACCACATGCAGGCCCGCCTGCTGGCCCGGTCGCCCGTGACGAACCCGCAGCAGGCCGGCCTGCCCATCGTCACGCCCCCGTGGTTTTCCGCCATCGACGGCAGCCTGCCGTCAAAGATCTTCCCCCACATGTATCTCGGCAACCTCGGCCATGCCAACAACCACGGCCTGCTCAAGCAGATGGGCATCAAGCGCGTGCTCAGCATCGGCGAGGTCATTGACTGGTACGCCGTCGGCGACGGCGACGGCGACGACGGTGCCGCGTGCCCGGCCATGGCGCGGTCCGAGTCCTGGTCCAGCACAAACACCTGGACCCCCTCGCCGGCGCATCCACAGCCGCAGCAGCAGCAGCATGCGCCGCAGCAGCAGCCGGTTTCTGGGTTCTCGCAGATCATGTACGTGGACCAGATCCAGGACGACGGCATCGACTCGCTCAGCAAGAGCATCGACAGCTGCCTCGCGTTCCTGGACGAGGGCTTCCGGCTGAACGAGCCGACGCTCGTGCACTGCCGCGTCGGCGTGTCGCGCTCGGCCACGATCTGCATCGCCGAGGTCATGCGCCGCAAGCACCTGTCGCTGCCGCGCGCGTACCTGTACGTGCGCGCGCGCCGGCTGAACGTGATCATCCAGCCGAACCTGCGGTTCATGTACGAGCTCATGAAGTGGGAGGAGGACGAGGCGCGGAGGCGCGGCGTGGCCTGCCACGCGCGCGAGATGGAGTGGGCGCTGCTGTGCAAGGAGATCTCGGCCATGAACAAGGCCTATATCGGGTGAACGCGGCCGACCTCCACACCGCGGCGCTCTCTCTCTTTTTTGTCTTTTGTCTGGACACACGGCGTCGGCTTGATTGCATTTGGGATATTCCTTTTCCTCCTTTTCTTTTTTTCTTATTTCATTCGGAGATTTCTATCGAGACTACATTATGGACGGTTGGTTATTTTGCACGGCGCGTTGGCTTTGGTAATTTACATATGCGCGCACTCGGAGGACGTTTGGATTACACTTGTTTGTTTTTGCTTGCGCGTACAGTACACATTTTATATTTCCTATTTTTTGCTTATATTTTAGTTTTGTGACTTGCTTTTCTTGTTTGATCGTTTGTAATTGTATGGCTTTGTTGTTGCATTTGCGCTGGATACGTTCGTTTTTGTTGACATGCTTTGAGACTGCGTTTTTATTTGTCGGTATATGTCTGGTATACATGGGGCTATGGGAGGGACGAGGAGCATTGTTTTTGTGCGATTCATCTGACTATACGGGTATGTCTACTATCTATCTATTTGTCTATCTATCTATTTATCTATCTATCTATTCCGTCTATTTCCACCTATCTCTCTCTATCTTTCTCTCTCTGCACCGCAAGAACACAGCATGTCTAGACGAGTTGCGGCAGTCTGGCATGCAGTCGGATCGGGCGGCGAGTGCGCCGGCGGATCCAGATCCGTGGGAGTTGGGGCCGGGGCGAAGGTTTCGATGTCTTTAATGGGCCGCCGATAACGCGAACCTTGATCCGCGCACTGACTTTTTTGCTGTTTTTGTCGTTTGTCCTGATTGTCTGATCGGCGGCGGACAAAGAAGGAAAAGAAAGACAGACAGACAGACAACTGACAGTTTTTGTCAGCCAGGCCAGGCCAGTCGGGTCAGGCCAAGGTCCAGTCAGCCAGGCGGCCAGGCGGCCAGTCACACCAGCCGCTTGCCGCTGGAAGCAGCAACAAAGTGAGGCACAAAAAAAGTGTGGAGCGCATAAGCGACATGCGGGTCGATCTGCGGTGCGGGACGTCGCGGGCCCTGCCAAAAACCAAACTAGAATGAAACAATCGACCACGCGTCTTTAGGACGGGTCCCACTTGGCGAGCGTGGTCCTTTTTTCCCTTGCTGCTGTTTTTTATCACCAGCGATTGTGTGCTTTTCAGCTTAGGTTATCGTGGTTATCGGTGAGATACCGCGCTCTTTGCGTGCTCTCCACGGCCCTGGGTTCAGGCGCTCGCTCGGCTGTTTTGTGGAGTGCGAAATAGCTCTTTTTTTTCATTTCATGTCTAACATCTATCAAGTCCGTGTGTGTGTAGTAAAAAAAAAATATGCGAGGAAAAGATGTGCGAGTATAAGTCATCATCATCAACCACAACACACGACCACCAGCGCACATCAAACATTAGAGAGAGTGTGAGAGTGAGGGTGAAAAACAAAATAGAACACAGCCTGTCGCCAGAATTAAGAGAATAAAAAAAATAGAAATCAACAATTGTACGCCTAGCATTTTAGATTTGGGGAAAGAAAAAGAGACAAGAGGAGGCGAACGTGCATCGTAATCATAATCGTCAAATCAAACCGCCGCCCCGGGAATAAGCAACGCTACAAAAGAGCAAAGCAAAGAAAAGCAAAGAAGAGCAACGCAAAGCAAAAGCAAACACGCAAAACACCGGTCCATCGCGCCTCCCACAGACGCACGCTCGCGGCTACATCTACGCGGCAGCAGCGTGCGCCGTCGGGAAATAAAAATGACGAAAAAAAAATAGAGAGAAACATTATAGAGGAAGAAAACAATGAACAAACAACCCGATCACGACGCCGGCACTCGCGCGGCGGCGGTCGTGACGCCCACGGAAACCGCGCTGGACTGGCCGTGTGGAGGCGCGGGGGCAGGAGTCGTGGTCGACGTCGGCGTCGCCTTCTCCTGCATGTGCCGTCGCCTTCGAAACAGCACGCGGTTGCAAAACACGAGCACGCCGGCGATGCCGTGTGGATCTGCCGTGGCGGTCGACGGCTTCGCGACGCCGGAGGCGATCGTGGTAGGGCCGGCCTTGGTGGTGTCGCCGGTGCCGGCGTGGTCGTGGTTTCTGTTCGCGCCACCGGCTGTGCCGGCACCCGCGCTGCTCGAGCCCAGCAGGCCGGACGGCGTGCACGCCGCGGACAGGGACGCGAGCGAAAACACGGACAAGGCGCCGGTGCCGTTCGCGAGCGTCGACGCGAGCACGCTGTCGAGCACGCGCCAGGCGTACACGGCCATGTCGTAGAGGATCAGGAGGGCGGACGGGCAGAGGAAGATGACGGCGAGGCAGAGCTAGAAGACAGATCGGAGGGTCAGCTAAAGGATCGCCACAGGAAAGACAGCGACCCGCACGTACGGAGATGCGCGAGACCCAGAGCTCGATCGCGCAGAGGACGTCAAAGACGAGAGTGGCGACCATGGTTCGCTCGACGGGAGGGGGTCGTGGGTGTGACGGTGACGGCGCGGCGAGGAGAACTGACGGCGAAGGAGGACGACGGGAGGGCAAGTCGGGGGCACACGAGGAGGAAGGACGACCGGGGACGAGGCGGGCTGCTATATATACGCCAGGCCCTGTTGCTTTTGGGTGTCTCGAGAATGTCGCGAACGAGGCCGACTGTCTGAGACACGCGATGTTATGCGGCGCGCAGATCAAAAACCCAAAACTGCGACGTCGAAAGCCAAATTCGCCCACAACGCCGGACATTAAACACGTCTCGCTGCATATGTACAACATATCGTGCCATATCGTGCCATATCTAGACACACACACACTCAATGCCCCCGACCGCAACCGCGCCGACAAAGGCAACCATCGTCGTCGCCGCGACCCACGCGTCGCTCGGCATCGGCGCCGGAGGCGTCCTGCCATGGCACCTGCCCACAGACATGGCCTTCTTCCGCGCCGTCACGTCCGCCCCGGCCGCGGATCCCGCTGATCCCGCGGCCGCGCACCCGCGCGCCCTGCCCGCCGTCGTCATGGGCCGCAAGTGCTACGAGAGCATCCCGCCAAAGTTCCGGCCGCTCAAGAACCGCGTCAACATCGTGCTGTCCAAGCTGTCCGACGGGTTTGGGTGCGTGCTCCGTGCTGTGTCTGCCACAGTTGATCCCACTCGAGGCTGACGAGCCCGCGTTCGCGCCGTCGTGCGACGTCTAGCCCCGGCACATACACGTACTCGTCGTTCGAGGCCGCCATGGACGACCTGCTCGCCGCCGCTGCCGCATCTTCCGCGCAGCCAGAGTCACTCAAACCGTCGCCGCTCCCGCCCGTATCCGCAATCTACATCATCGGCGGCGCGGAGGTCTACCGGCACGCGCTGTCGCACCCGGCCACGGCCCGCGTGCTCCTCACCACGGTCTACCCGCCGCCGTCAAATGGGGACACGACGACGACGCCCCCTACGCAGAACTCTCAAGACAGCCTCGCCGCGAACCTCAACTGCGACACGTTCCTGCACGACTTCCGCACCGAGCCCGACTGGCACCTCCGCCCGACCGCCCAGCTCCGCGCGCTCCTCAACGACCTGCGCTGCCCCGCCGCGCTGCGGCTCGTGCCCGCCGACGGCGACCGCGTGCACGAACACGACCTCCTCTTTGACTTTTCCCTGTGGGAGAGGGAGCAGTAGTAGTACTGTATGTATACATACATACCAAGCTGTGTTCATTCCTGTTTCTCGGCGTCCTATTATTGTTCACCTTGTTGCATATGGTTTTCTGTACATTATCCAAAAGCATTCTGTATCATTCAACAGCACCTGACCAGTATTCACACCGTAACTAGCATTCTAGCACGTTTGGCGCATAACATTCCTTATACAGAAAGCACTGGCATGCAATGCAAGTGCAAAATAAAAAATATAAAAAATTATGTTGTCAAATAATATGAAAAACAACAAACAAAAAAAAATTAACAAATCTGCCTTGAAACGGATTTGAACCGATGATCTCAGCATTACTAGTGCTGCGCCTTACCAACTTGGCCATCAAGGCTTCTTAAAATTTTTTTGAAAACCGGTTCTTTTTGAGATGCAAATTATTGTTAGTCGAAATGTCAAATCTCATTCCTGATATCAGAAAGTTGCCAATTTATTTTATAATAATCAAAACTAGGGCTATATGTGTACTAAACTAGCACGCGCTACAGTCTGCTGCCAACCAGCTCGTTGACAGCGTTCCGTGATGAGATGCTCTCAACCTCTGCAAGTCGTGGCTATGCCCTGTCTCAACCAACGTCCTGTCCCCAAAGCCGGCCTCGATGGCGCCCCGCCCGCATTATCCAAGCGACCCACACCAAGCGGCCCGTATGATACGTGCGTGCAACATCGTACATGAGGAATTGACCGCCCCTGCTTGGCGGTGAATGGCCCGCGATGGACGAGCGCGAGCGGATCTGCCACGTGCCGTTGCTCCCACCGGCGCGCGCCGCACGTCTCGAGCCCGCCCCGAGTCCGGGAAAAAAAAATAGCATTGCCGGTTGCGAAAAGAGAACGAGACAGGACAACGGCCGGCTGTGATTTCCTTGGTCTTGGTATGTCGCTTGTGGGAACGCGTCCGCTGACCGCACAATGGCGTCCGAGAAAGAAGACGCGGGTCCCCCGCAGCCGGAGCTGAATCGCCAGCGCGAGACGACGATCCCATCCCCGACCCTGCTCTCCGCGACCCCGACGCCGACCCTGCCGCCTACGTCCTCCGCAGCGCCTTATGACCCGTCGCTTCTCTCCCTCCAGCAGCAGCAGCTGCTGCTGCAGCAGTCGCTGCAGCGACCCCAGTCCCCGCGCACGGTGCCCGTCGTGTTCGACTCGACAGAACACCCGGAGCCGCCCCACGTCGACGTGCCGTTCTGGCAGCAGCCAGGCTGCCTGCCGCCCGTGACCACTTCCGCCGCCGCGGCCTCCGCGACGAGGCTCGACGCGGCCATGTCGGCGTCGCTCTACAGCCTGAATGGCGACTCGCGTGCGAGTCTGCCGGCGTCCATGCTGCAGCAGGCTGCCCAACCCCAGCAGCAGCAACCCCAGCAGAGGCAGCAGCAGCAGCAGCATGTCGCGTGGGAAGGCCAGCCCGACGTGGACTCGTCACGGCTTGCGTCACTAGTAATGCCTTCTTCAGAGCAGTACCCGTTCGCGGCACAGCAGCAGCCCAACTCCGGCCAGATCGGATCAACAGCAGCATTGCCAACACCGTCGCGCAACACGCCGCCCTCCACTGCCGCCGCCACCGCCGCCAATGGCGCCGTCGCGTCCGGCGCCAACGTCAATGCTGCCGGCAATGGCACAAGCGCCATGCGCTTCCGGTCTAAAAACATAAACCAGCTGCTCAAGCGCGAGTGGAAGGACTGGGGCCACAAGCGCAACTACAAGACGCCGACGGCCGACTACAGAGGCGAGGTCGGCTGGGAGCCCGGCATCGACGTGCGCAACACCGAGGTCGTCCTGGGCGACGTGTCCACCGTCACCATCGTGGACTACAGCTCGGGTATGCAATATATCCAATATAATATGCAGCCGGTTTATTGTGACTTTGCTGACTGCTTCTCAAGAACGCTTTCGCGTGGTCAACAAGATCGACAAGCACTCCATCGACGCGTTTCTTAATGACGTAAGTCTTCTGCGTACGCGTTTTTCTTCTCAAAACCTCATTTCTAATTCTTACGACAGAAACAAGACTGGGCGAAAGTGCGCTGGATGTAAGTCTATGAGTCTGAACTCCCCGAGTCGCGAGCTGACCTAAGATTGTATTACAGCAACGTAAACGGGCTGTCCTGGGAGGTACTTCGCAGCATTTCAACATTCTACAACCTTCATCCCCTAGCCGTCGAGGACATGGTCGATATTCCCAAGCGCGCGAAGGCGGATCATTATAAAAACCGTACGTCTCACCCGTCTTTGGAATCTGACTTGCCATCTCACCTTTAAAACCCCAGAAACATTTTGCACACTGCCGTTGCATAAACTGGTCAACACGGCCCTTGTTGACTCGTACTTTGACACCCTCACCCACCACTCCCGGCTCGCGCGCATGTTTTTCGGAAAACATACGATGGACCCGCGCCTGTCAAACATCAACCTCGCCAAGGCCATGGCGGAGCAGAACATGATGACATTGCAGGAGTGGAACAACCCGACGCTCGGCGCCGAGTTCCTCGGCCGCAAGCGCAGCCTCGAGCGCTACCACGAGGTCGTCGCGGTCGAGCAGGTCTCCATCTTCCTCATCGAGGACCACACGGTCGTCTCGTTCTTTGAGAACTCGGCCGAGGACGTCGAGGGCCCGCTCCTGGCCCGCATCACGAGCCCGAGCACGGTCCTGCGCGAGTACCCCGAGGCCTCGCTCCTGCTCCAGGCCATCCTCGACGGCATCGTCGACATCGCGCTCCGCATCATCTCCGAGTACCAAAAGTACATCGTCGAGCTCCAGAACGACGTCCTCACGAACCCGCGCGTGGCCCACACCCGCGACCTCCACATCCTCTCGGAGGAGCTCTCGATGCTGCGCAGCACGCTCATGCCGATCTACGGCCTCGTCCAGGCGCTCCGCGACCATGCCAGCATGAGCGCGAACCTGACGCTCACGGGCGGCGGCGTCGGTGCGTTGCCGTCGAATGGCAACGCCGGTGGCGGCGGAAACGGCAACAGGCGCGTCGGCATGTCGTCGTCGTCCTCGGCGACGTCCTCGGCGACGGTGGTCACACCGGCGGTGCCGCCGGCGGCGCCTGGAAACGGGCTGCCTGTGCTCGCAGGCGGACACATTTCGGAGTACGCGAAGCTGTACTTGTCGGACGTTGCCGACCATGTTATGTCGTGTGCGCTTCCATTACGTCTGCTTTGACACTACGAACGACCTTGCTAATATGCGTCTCTCAGTCACGGATAACATAGACCTCATGCGACATACGACAGAAAACATGATCAACTTGGTAATTAGAGCCACACTTGAACACCCCGCAACAGTGCGCTAACATGTACAGATCTTCAACACCATGTCGGTCCAAGAGAACGAGGCCATGCGCCAGCTGACCCTCGTCACGATCCTCTTCCTCCCGCTCACGTTTTTGACCGGCTACTTCGGCATGAACTTCACCGAGTTCGGCGCGCTCCACCACACGACCATGTACTTCTGGAGCATCGCGATCCCCGTGACGTTCTTCATGTGCTGCCTGCTCCTGTGGACGTGGATCACGACCCAGTTCGCGCGCCTGTCGCGCTACTACGCCAAGCGGGCCGCCAAACACAAGAAGGAGGAGCACCGCCGGCTGCTCAAGAAGCTCCAGGACGAGCAGCGCAGCAACCTGCTGGCCATGGGTGGCGTGAACGGCGCGGGCGCAGGCGTCGGCGGCCCCGGAGAACCGCAGTACGCGGCGACCGCGTACACCGGCGGCGAACCGCCGCCTCAGTACCATTTTGACAGCAGCAACAGCAGCAGCGGGATGAACTCGGCAGCACGGCCGCCGCCAGCACAGCCGGCGCCGCAGTTCTACCAGCCGCAGCAGCAGCAGCCGCCGGACAACGGCTCGCGCGTGTCGCTCGCGGTCGGCCGGAGCCCGATCCCGCCGGCGACCACGATGGGCGGCACGCCGGTGCTGCCCGTGCCGCGGTCGGCCACGCCGCTGTCGGCGCTGAAGCAGCAGCTGCTTCAGCACTCCACCGCGGCACCGTCGCAGGAGCCAATCCGAGCGGACGCGAGAAGCGGCGGCGGCGACTACCACTTGCCGGTGTCGGCCCATCACCTGCCCTTGCCACAGCAGCACCAGCAGCAGCAGTACTGCCAAAACGATGCGACGGTGGACCAATCGCCATTGACGGCGGTGCAGTCGGACCCGATGTACCAGGCGGCGCCCAACACGTCGTCGGCCTCGCTGCGGTCCATATCGTCCTATCCGCCGTATCCTGTCGACCCCTCGCCCGCGACCGGCGGCGCCGGGTACTTCCACGAGCAGCACCACCTGCCGCACCTCCACCACACTCACAACTACCAACCGGAACAGCAGCAACGCCAATCGCCCCTGCCGTCCGCGGCGCTGCTGCCGCCCGCGTCGCCCGCGACGCCGCAGCAGCACCTCGTGCTCATGCGCGAGCGCGCGCGCCAGCGCAGCCCGTCGCCGTTCCACCTGCGCGCGCCGCTGCCGCTGCACCTGCAGCCCCAGGTGCAGCAGCACCAGCAGCACGCGCGCTCGCCGTCGGCGTCGTCGGTCGCGTCGGTCGCGTCGGTTGCGTCGGTCTCGTCCCTGTCGTCGCCGGGCCTGCCGCCGGCGGCTACGGCGGCCTCGCCCGGGTCGAGTCTGCAGCAGCAGCTTCTGCAGCAGCGAGCTGGCGGCGCCCCCTTGCACGACGCGCCGGAGCCCCGGCGGTCCCGGTCTCGCTCGCTGCGCACGTCGCGGTCGAGCCAGTCGCTCGCTGCTGCTGCCGCTGCCGCCGCCGCTGCCGCCGCCGCGACGGATGACGTCGACATCGAGAAGCACGCCGGCAGTTAGGGGCTGTCGTGCACAAGCGTGTCATTGCTTCTGGAGTTAGCAATTTCTACATTTCTGGGTTTCTGTTTTGAGTGTTTTTTTTTTGTTTTGTTTTTTCGGTTTTTTTTTTTGGAATGGCATTGCATGTGGGTGATGGTGGATCCCCCAGATCCATCGTGCTGTGATATATAGTTCGGCCGGGCTGCGTGATGCTGTAGCGAATGCGATTAGCGAACGCGACGGGCGGGCTTGTTTGGTTCTTTGGGCTCATTGGTTTCGTTTTTGTTTTGGATATATAATTTGTGTGTAGCAAGCATCTCACGATAGATAATGAATGGCATGGCCTACTTGATGATCAGTTTTGGTCTCTCACGCCCAACTGTGCGCGTGACTTTACTTACGCCGCCGGCCGATACTGAGAGTATGGGAGCAAATCAAGAAATATTAAGTGCGATGTATTGGCTTTCTGTTTTCCTTCCTCAGTCTAGTACGAACAAAATCTCTAAAGAACTCAGCTTTTAAGCGACAACAGATCACTGCAGAACCAGTCAAATGAACAGAAAAGAAGGAAAAAAAGGAGAGAAAACAATGACAACGACAGAGAGAGACAACAAAATATACAGACATAAAAGTTACAAGGATGACACAATAAAAAGAAAGAGGGAAACAAAGGACTTCTGGTTACTCGTAGGCCCGCTAGGATTACACTCGACTCACTCACACAAGACAAAAAAAGAACGCTATCAAAATCGCAATGCCAATTATTAACAAATGATTACACACTCCGTCTGAATCTTATGGAAAGCATCTCTCTTCTCTTCCAAACACCGAGTACCAAAAAAATTTATATAAACACCATGCCGATTACCCGTCACAACGTCAGTCTGGACTCACATCTGCGGCTTAGAAGATGCCGAAGAAGAGGGCGGTCAGGAAAGCGCCAAGGGTGACGCCGGAAGCGCTGACGGCAACGTTGGCGGCACCGGCGGTGGAGGAGACA
Source organism: Lipomyces sp. NRRL Y-27488 (assembly GCA_030556275.1). Classification (NCBI taxonomy): domain Eukaryota; kingdom Fungi; phylum Ascomycota; class Lipomycetes; order Lipomycetales; family Lipomycetaceae; genus Lipomyces; species Lipomyces sp. NRRL Y-27488. The sequence continues at coordinate 73,510 of JAKTPS010000003.1, read as the reverse complement.
GTGACGCTCGCGCTGGTGGTGGTGGCAGCAGCGGACGACGCGGCGGTGGTGGTGGCAGCGACAGAGGTGGCCGAGGTGGAGGTGCCGGTGGCGGTGGCCGTGCCGGCAACAGAGGTGGAGCTCGACTCGGCGACGCATCTGTAGTCATTGCCACGGATACCGTTGGAGGAGTCGAGGCTGTTGAAGTCGCTGCAGTCGAAAGCGTCATCCGAGTTGATGGTGACGGCACCACGGACAAGGGTCAGCGAGGGGAAGGAAGCGTTGACGAAGCTGCCCTCGAGGATGATGGCGCCGTTGACGGTGGTGAGGTTGGGGAAGCCGGACAAGTCAGAGAGACCGGTGTTGTTGGAGATCTCGAGACCGGCGGTGCCGATGGTGATCAGCGACGGGAAGCGGATGCTCTCCAAGTTGTCGTTCTCGGTGATGCTGAGACCTCCGACGGTGGACAGATTCCTGGACGAGAACGAGGAGAACTGGTTCTTGATGAGCAGGAACGAGGCATTGACGGACGAGAGAGCTGGGGCGCTGACGGACGAGACATCCTGGAAGGTCAGGTTGTTGGCCCAGATAAGATCAGGGAAGGACACGGCGGTGTTGCCGTTGAAGGAGACATCAATCTGGTCGCTCGCGTACGTCAAGGGCATCTCAATGCTATCAAGGTTGAGGTTGTTGTTGACCTCGAAACGGCTAACGGTGGAGACAGAGATGCCATCAAGCGACGTCAAGTCGGTGTCGGAGATATAGATGTCGGTGCAGTCGCTGACGCCGGTGGTGAAGGTCAGGGTCGAGAGCGCCGGGAGGGTGACCCAGTCGATGCTGCCAACGGACGCGAGACGGGGGAACGAGAGAGTGGTCAAGAGCGTAAGCTGGCCAAGCTCGAAGGCACCGCCGATGCTGTCAAGCGCGGGAGCCGAGATCGTGTTGATCTGGCTGTTGTTGGTCACGATAAGACTGCCGCCGATGGAGGAGATGCCGTTGATGTTGGCGGACGTGAGCGCGGAACCGATGTTCAGGGTTCCGGAGAAGGACGAGCATCCGGAGATGGCATCAAGGTCAGCCTGGCTGGTGGCGGTGTAGGTGGTCTGGTTGCAGAGCGAGGCGGCTAAGGAGGAGGGTTAGTGGACTGTTTCAGAAGCTGCTCACAATGTGATCCACAGAACACGCGAGACCAACAAAAAAAAAATCCCGAGACGGAACGACGGTCGCTTGCCCGAAACACTGATCCATTGCGGAGCATGTTGCAGGACGACATGTCGAATTACAGAAGAGAAAAACATTGCAGCGTGCGAGGAACAAAAAAAAGCGGGCTGACATACCGTTGGCGGCGGCAGCAAGAGCCAGGCCGAGAGTAAGAGCTTTTCCGAACATTGCGAGACGGAAGATGCTGGAGAACGAGAAAAAGAAGAGTGTTAGCGGAAGGCGGGAGATAGAGGGAGGGCAATTGATGATGCGAGGATGGAATGTGGAAAGGAAGGATGAGGGGGGAGAGAAATGGGATTTGCAAGCGGGCCGGGTGGCTGGACAAGGGCCCAGCCGCCGGGCGACGAGCGCAGGGATGAAGGATGAAACAAGACGGCGGCAGAACAAGGAGCGAACAGGAGACATACCGGGACGACGACGAGGACGAGCGAGCTGGAAGCAGCGAAGAGGACGGTGTGCGGGGCGGGAGGAAGGAGAGAAGAAGGGGACGAGGAAGAGGAAGAGGAGGAAGAGGACAGGAGAAGAAGAGAAAAAAAGGGCGGCGGGCACAGAACACGCATAAAACACGGCCGGGCCGGGCGCTCGTTCGGTTTGTGTACAGTTGTGCGGTTTGGGCGGCCTCGGGTCGGATCACACGGGCCGTGTTGACGGCCTGCCCGAACGGGACGGGCCCAGCCGGCACAACCGCCGCGGCCGCGCGGCGGTTGTGCCGCTTGCGCCTGACCCGGCCCCCGTCCAGAAAGGGCCCCACCCTGCCTCGTCTCGTCGGCCGGCCGTCCCGAGGACGTGGACCCTTCACGCTGCTATAACAACGCAGGCAATACAAACATCAACAACAACAACAAACAAGAACCACCCCGCCGGGACATTTAGTCCATCGCGAGGGCCGCGTGTGTTCTCGGCCTCTACGGCAATTATTAGACTGCAGTTCAGGCGGCAGTGCAGCCATTGCCGGCTTGACAGGGCAGTCTACAGACCTCTCGAACTTGTTCCGTAGTTGATTGACTCCTATGTCCCGAGCCCGCGTTTGCTCCTGCCGTCACTCGCCAGACCGCCCCGGGTGATCAGCTCAGGCCCATCTTCGACGCCCAGCGCGGCGCATGAAACAAACGCATGAACTGAAGCGAAATCTTGTTTCTTTTTTAAAAAAAGAAAACGTGGAGGGATCAGCAGCCGGCCATGATAGCCACTAAACTGTCTGTCATCATTTTGTTTGATTGCACGCGAACACGCAAGAACCAAACTAGGGCGTGGCTGACCCGTCTAGGCATGTGCACGGGTCGACTCACAAAGGCGTGCCCCTGATTGGCCGCTGTTGCTATTAATACCGCCGAACTGCCCCCTAATTTATTTACTTCGTCCTCCTCCGCAACCCGTGATATTTTCTGTCATCCTTTCTCAAGCAGAAGAATTGATCAAAACAATACGCAGCCCACAAACAACACCAAACACGATCGTCCTCATCATCTCAATGTCGTCAGAACCGTAGAGAAAGGACCCGGCAGACAGAGTCCTGATCACTCGTCATCTGTGCTGATCTCACGTCCTATCCAGACGCTCGCAGTGCCCGTGCCCAGGTCTGCTTCTTGCTCACGGAAGACGTCCGTGTGTTCTGTTCTTTTTTTGTGCGTTTTATTCTTAGTCCGCCGATTTTTTTCTTCGCAGTTAGTTAGTTGCCTTGTGCTTATCGTCGTCTGAGCACTTTTGCGTGTGTTTTTTTTTGACATGCGGTTTGACGTCTGCTCGGGTCTGTTACCCAGCGCTCACAACCTTCGTCAGCACGCGCCTCATCGCGGTTTTTCAATATGTTTGCCCAAAGGGGCTATCTAATTGAATTGCATGCGTTCCGCCGCGTTCCCCTGATGCCCTGATGCCCTGATGCCCTGATGCCCTGATGATATCATCAACCACCCTGCCGGTGTTCGTATCATCATCAGCCTCCTCCTCGAGTGGCCGCGTTTTGCCTCTGCTCCTCTCCGCGGCAGAGACCGTTTCGGGATCCGGGTCCACGAAGCAAGTCGCAACGCGCAACGCGCAATAATTGCTGCCACGCAACTGCAAGCCAAGATTTTAGGCCGTGCCAATCAAATGCCGGAGAAAAAAAAATATCGAGAAACGACGCGTCCTGCGACGCGTCAGCGAAACAAAGCAGACCCCCTTTTCCTCTCTTGTCCCTGCTCCGGGTCGCCGTGCTTGTTCGACATGTACGGTACTCTCAACCTTGCAAACCCGTCCAGCGCCATGCCATTTTGCAAAGACGGGCCTCGCAGGGGCAGAAATCGTCACGTAGCAGCTACCCGGTCAAAGGTGTCGAGACCGCGTTGCGCACTGACTGTCAGTGCCGCTCGTCCTTATTCCGCGCCACCATCGTGACCCCTTCCTTGCTCCTGCTTCATCTTTGTATGTCTATCACATATTTCGTTCTCGCGTTCTCAAGCTCATCACTCGGGCTGCATTTCTCTCGGCGCGCCCAGCGCTGTTGTCATCCCTGCGTAAGCACACGCGCACCTGACAGGCATTACATTGGCTTGATGCCTACCATCTCGTATTTGTTGAATTCGGGCCGTTATATAGAGCAATTATTCTTTTCTGTCACTAGTCCGCCACTCGTCCCTTTTTGGCTGCTCTGTTGGCTTGCTGAGTCTGATCCAGGATGATCACGAGAATACCTATTCCCACCCGCTCCGTGCTTCGCTTATTTTCTGTCTCTAGCCTCTATGTACTCATAATCAATTCCCCACAAAACGTCTACCTTTTTATCCTCCTAATTATTCCCATATACAAAGAAAAGAAAACCATGGTCGAGAACCATGTCTGGTAACGAGCACCCCAACCCGTACCCTGAACAGGTCATACTTCGAGATAAACAAAAAATTCAAAATAGTTTCCCCGAGTTTTGTCGAGTCATATTCACACTCACGAACCATCAAACGCATTGCGCCAGAATACACAAAGTGGAACAACACCCACCAGCATGACGTTCCCACTCCTGCCAATTCTCGACGCGGCCTCGCTGCCGACGCTTCTCGACTCCTCGCTCGCCGTCGTTGGCTCGGTCCTCGTCCCGGCGTCGGCGGCCGACGTCGCGGCCGTGACGGCCTTCGTGGCCGACAACTTTGGCCTCGTTGCCTTCAATGCCCAGCTGGACGCCTCCGTCACGGTTGACGACGCAATCGCGCTGCTGGACGCCGGCGTCGACCTGCTCTTCGTCGAGAGCACGGCCCTGTTTGCGGATCTCGTCTCGGCCGGCGTGCCCGCGTCCAGACTCGTGGCCCCGAGCCTCGAGGCCAAGTCCAAGGGCGTCTTTGCGACGTTCGCCGGCGACGTCGCGCCGCTTGCAGAAGCGGCCCAGAAGCTGACGAAGACCGTCCTCTCCGACGGCAGCGGGAACCGGACGCTCTACGTCTTCTTCGACAGCGCCCCGTCCCAGGATCTCGTGCAGGCCGTCGCAAGCCTGCCCGCCATCCCCGTCCTGTCGTCGGCACTGCTCTCGACCACAGTCGCGGCAGACCCCGACGCGATCTCCGTCGCGGCCGTCCTCGCATCCTCGCTCACGTCGGACCGTGCCGACGGCCTCTTCACCACCCTCGTCGTCGACGCCCACGACTCCGCCCTCGGCCTCGTGTACTCGTCCGCCGAGAGCCTGGCCCACGCCGTCGCGACCAGGTCGGGCGTGTACCAGTCCCGCAAGCGCGGCCTGTGGTTCAAGGGCGCCACCTCCGGCGCCGTGCAGGCCCTGCAGCGGATCTCGGTCGACTGCGACGGCGATTGCGTCCGGTTCGTCGTCGCCCAGGCCGGCAAGGGCTTTTGCCACAACGACACGGCCTCGTGCTTCGGCGCCGCGTCCGGCCTCGCCGCGCTCGAGCGGACCCTCAAGGCCCGGCTCGAGAGCGCGCCGGAGGGGTCGTACACGCGGCGGCTGTTCACGGACGACAGCCTCCTGGCGGCGAAGATCCTCGAGGAGGCCGAGGAGCTCACGACGGCGACGACGAAGAAGGACGTCGCGTGGGAGGCGGCCGATCTGGCCTACTTTGCCCTCGCACGCGTCGTTAAGAGCGGCGTGTCGCTGGCGGATGTCGAGAACCAGCTCGACCAGAAGGCGAGGAAGATCACGAGGCGGAAGGGTGACGCGAAGCCAAAGTATGCCGCCATCGTCGAGAACAAGGAGACGGCGGCCGCGCCCGCCGCGCCTGCACCTGCAGCAAAGCCGGCGACCAACGGCAAGACCGCGCCCGAGAATGGCCGGATTGCGTTGGCGAGGGTCGACGTCGCCGAGGTCTCGGACGCCGAGCTCGGCGAGCTTCTCAAGCGGCCGGCCCAGCGCAACGCCGACATCATGAACCTCGTCACCCCGATCATCAGCGCGGTCCGCGAGAGAGGCGACGCGGCGCTGCTCGAGCTGACGGCCAAGTTCGACAAGGCCAAGCTCGCGTCGCCCGTCCTGAACGCGCCGTTCCCGGCCGAGCTGATGCAGGTCGACCAGGCCACGATGGACGCGATCGACCTGTCGATCGAGAACGTGCGCCGGTTCCACGCCGGCCAGCTCGAGACCGAGCCGCTCGTCGTCGAGACCCAGCCCGGCGTCGTGTGCTCGCGGTTCGCGCGCCCGATCGAGAGCGTCGGCCTCTACGTCCCCGGCGGCACCGCCGTCCTGCCGTCGACCGCGCTCATGCTCGGCGTGCCCGCCATGGTCGCCGGGTGCAAGAACATCGTGATCGCGTCCCCGCCGCGGGCGGACGGCACGCTCACGCCCGAGGTCGTCTACGTGGCGCACAAGGTCGGCGCGCAGGCGATCGTGCTCGCCGGCGGCGCCCAGGCCGTGGCCGCGATGGCGTACGGCACCGAGAGCGTGCCGAAGGTCAACAAGATCCTCGGCCCCGGCAACCAGTTTGTGACGGCGGCCAAGATGGTCGTCCAGAACGACACGTCCGCGCTCGTCAGCATCGACATGCCGGCGGGCCCGTCCGAGGTGCTCGTGATCGCGGACAAGGACGCGAACCCGGCGTTTGTCGCCTCGGACCTGCTCTCCCAGGCCGAGCACGGCGTCGACTCCCAGGTGATCCTGATCGCGATCGACCTCACCGCCGCGCAGCTGCAGGCGATCGAGGACGAGGTCCACGACCAGGCCATGCGCCTGCCCCGCGTCGACATCGTCCGCGGCGCGATCCAGTCCTCGCGCACGTTCCAGGTCAAGACCGTCGAGCAGGCGTTCGAGCTCAGCAACCGGTACGCGCCCGAGCACCTGATCCTGCAGATCGCGGACGCGGCAAGCTACGTCGACCTCGTCCAGCACGCCGGCTCGGTCTTTGTCGGCGCGTGGAGCCCGGAGTCGTGCGGCGACTATTCAAGCGTGAGTGCTTGCACCATTTTGCGGAAAGACCTCAAACATGTAAGCTAACTCGGCATAGGGCACGAATCACACGCTGCCGACGTACGGCTATGCCACCGTCTACTCCGGCGTGAACACGCACAGCTTCATGAAGCACCTGACTAGCCAGGAGCTCACGCCCGAGGGTCTCAAGATCATCGGACCGGCCGTCGTCCAGCTTGCCACTGTCGAGGGCCTCGACGCCCACGGCAACGCCGTCAGAGTTCGGTTGGAGCACCTGGCGAAGCAGTAGACGCCAGCCAGGCAGGAAAAAGTCTCATTATGTGTTTTGGTTAGACGGCAAAAATATTAATCACGGTTTATGATATATACACAAGCACCATTCCATAACTCAAGAAAAACAAAACAAACGCCCATGATCTCCCAGACATAGTCTCCCAAACATGCAATAAAAAACAAAAAGGCGAGCATGAAGAGCTCCTCCTACTTGATCCACGCGGGCGTCCAGTACTCCTTCGGCCGGACCTGCTCGTCGACCCAGACCAGGCCGGCGGCGACGAGGTCGTCGAGCACGGCGATGCAGCGCGCGGTCTCCCAGTTGAGGTTGTCGCGCAGGATCGGCACGGAGATGTAGCCGAGCGCCTGGGTGGCCTCGATCGCGACGGCCTGGTCGCGCGAGAGCTCCTGCGGGACGCTGCGGATGAAGTCCTTGTTCGCCAGCCGCACGATCTCGAAGCCGTGGCCGAGCGGCGCGAGCGTGTTGACGGCCCGCACGATGTCCTCCTGCGAGACCTGCTGGGCCGGCTTGGCCGGCGCGGTCGCAGAGGACGGCGTCGCGGCGGCCGCGGCGGCGGCGGCGGAGTTGATGCGGTCGCGCACGTCGTCGACGCGCATCAGGCCGCCGTTCTCGTCGCGCGTGCGCCGGCAGATCTCGATGACGCGCACGGCGAGGTCGAAGAAGAAGTCGTTGACGTCGCGGCCGAGCAGCTCGGCCCAGAACGAGCCGCCCTTTCTGTTGCCCGCCGAGCTCGCGAGCGGGTCGACGCCGATCGCGGCGCACATCTTGACAAACTCGGACCGGAACACGGGGTCCGACCGGATCTCGTCCGCGTGCGACGCGGCGAACTTGCGCAGCGCGGCCTGGAACGTCGCGAGCTGGTCCGCCAGCTCGGAGATGTGGGTCGCGAGGATGGTCGAGCCGAGGTCGGAGTACTGCTGCGCCGTGCGCTGCCGGTTGTCGAACGCGGCGAGGCCCACGCCGCGTCGGAGAGCCATTGGTGATTCTGCTGGAGTGAGATGGCGACAGGCAGAGGCAATGGAGATTACAGTGTTGTGGCACACACCACGACGAGATTACGATTTTGGAGGTGAGCATGTTCACGTGACCGGATAAGCCGCCCCGGAAAAATTGGCGGGGAGCAATACGCCAACGAAGAGTGGTTTCCGTTCTGGGAAATGTCTCCTCCATGACGGCGCGCGATAATCGCGCCGCTGACGACAATAATGGCGCGGACAAGGCAGATCTGGTTCTAAAATGCCGCTGGCGGGCCAGAATGCGGACTGCAAAGCGCGAAATGCCCCCGCGGAGAGGACGTGCTACATCCTGGCGAAAATGGCCTGTCCGGAAGAAGCCAGTCCGGCCCACTCCTCCTCCCCGCACCTGCCCCGGCTAGACCGCCTGAACGCAGCTCGGCGGTCCTAGAGAACACCGTATTTGTCTCGTGCTCAATTGCGTCGTGCGGAGAACAAGGTCGACCTCGACTGGGCGGGGAATCATGCGCTGTGGGGGTAGACGGTGTCACGGGGAAGCGCGGGACCGGCGCGGCGCACCTCCTGAATCAGCGAACACCTCTGTGGGGGAGACTCTCCCATGTATATATAGAGATCTCCCACCCCGCCGATAGCCATGATCTTGATCTCGCTCTGATATCCCTCGCTGTACTTCTGATCTCTGATTCCTGACCGCAATGACTATTTCTGGAGTGGTGAGTTGCGTCCTTCTGTGGGTTGTCATCTGGGAAGAACTACCCTCGCTAACCCAAACTCATTCCCTCCACCACAGAACCCGTCGTTCGTGCTGCAGAAGGTGAACGAGGTCTCGTTCGAAGACCGGCCCGTCCCCGCGCTCAAGTCGCCGCGCGACGTGCGGATCGAGATCAAGCAGACCGGCATCTGCGGCTCGGACGTGCACTACTACACCCACGGCGCGATCGGCTCGTTCGTCGTCAAGGCGCCGATGGTGCTCGGCCACGAGTCCGCCGGCGTCGTCGTCGAGGTCGGCGCCGACGTCCGCACGCTCGCGGTCGGCGACCGCGTCGCGCTCGAGCCCGGCGTGCCCTGCCGCTACTGCGACCACTGCAAGGCCGGCAAGTACAACCTCTGCGCCGACATGAGGTTCGCCGCGACGCCGCCCTACGACGGCACCCTCTGCCGGTTCTACGTCCTGCCCGAGGACTTTTGCGTGAAGCTGCCCGACAACGTCTCGCTCGAGGAAGGCGCGCTGGTCGAGCCCCTCTCCGTCGCCGTCCACGTCTCGCGCCTGGCAAAGATCACGCCCGGCTCGTCCGTCATCGTCTTCGGCGCCGGCCCCGTCGGCCTGCTCTGCTGCGCCGTCGCCAAAGCGTTCGGCGCCACCACCATCACCGCCGTCGATCTCGTCCAGGCCCGGCTCGACCTCGCCAAGGAGGTCGCCGCCACCCACACGTTCGTGCCGACAAAGGGCGACTCGCCGGCCGAGTCGGCCGCCAAGATCACGACCCTCCTCGGCGGCACGCAGCCCGGCTTCGCGCTCGAGGCCTCCGGCGCCGGCGCGTCCGTCAACACGGCCATCCACGTGCTCGCCCAGGGCGGCCAGTACGTCCAGGCCGGCATGGGCGCGCCCGAGATCTCGTTCCCCATCACCGAGTTCACGGTCAAGGAGCTCTCCGTCCACGGCAGCTTCCGCTACGGGCCCGGCGACTACCAGCTCGCCGTCGAGCTCATCGCGAGCGGCAAGGTCGACGTCAAGAAGCTCATCACCCACCGCGTCAAGTTCGACCAGGCCGAGGACGCCTTCAAGCTCGTCCTCAAGGGCGCCGGCGTCAAAATCCTCATCGAGGGCCCGGCTGCCGCGGCCGCGTAAAAGCCATCTTTCAAAAAACAATCCAGGCGGTATCATAACACAAGATTAAGAGAACTACGAGAACAGGCGTTGGCGTGAAATTTTTATGAATTTTTTTTTTCTTTGCTGCATATAGAATGTGCTTGCATTTTTGGAACCAAACAATTGTTATCTTTAATGTAAAATACGAATTGCTTTTGCTATAATAACCAGCATTTCATCTTGCTCCCATTCTTCGAACCTATCATAAAAAGTCCCAACCCAAGCGCCCCATCAATAACTCGCTTCAATAACTCCCCTTTTGAAATCCCCGAATGCGCCAAATAAAACTGCATATTACTCAACAAGTATGCAGTTTGAGTCCCCCTGGCCACCAGGCGCGCATGAACGGCGCGACTGTGACACCTTCCTGTGGAACTACTCGTCGTCCGCAGGTACGTGCCACAAGTGCGCCTTCATGCGAGCCTTGTGGCCGGAGAACTCAAACTGCATACTAGTCAAGTAATTAGGAGTTTGATCCAGCCACTTGCCCCGCGCACGCACGACGCGCCTTTTGTATCGAGACACCACCCCCGCTATGTATTCGCTGATAAAGTAGCACGTCTGACAGCCGTTCCCGCCGCTCGTGGTCTCCTCGTGTGCGACTGGAAACACGTCCGGGTTCAGCATGTCCTCCACAAGGAAATGGCAAAGATGCGGCGGCAGCGCCTCCAGAGACGCTTGGATGTAGCTCCAATACGATGCGTGAGGACCATACGGCCCGCTGAAGCACACCACGCGGTCCTCGGCAGACAAGAACGCCCAGTCCGGCACGTACGCCTGCTGCTTGACACATTTAGACCTGAAGTGCCCGTGCTTCATGAAATAGGCCGTCACCCGAGCGTCGTATTCGCGCTCGTAGTCCCGTCCGTAATCCCTGTCGTCATCGACCTCGTCATCAACTTCCTCGTACTCGTCCGACAAACCATCAACGACAGTATCCAGACAGGCGGATGAGACAACCACCGGCGACAAGCACGCATTGTCTTCTTCATCGCCCTGACATCCTCTTTCATACACGTCGTCATGAAGATCGCCGGCATCCTCGTCGACCTGCTCCTCAAGATCATCTTCGAACGCACTTTCATCAACGGGATCGCAGGTATTTCTCGCAAGCTCGATATCGCTGAGCGCCACACAGTCGTCGTCCTCGATTTCCCACCAATCCATACTCGACACGGAATCCGAATCCGCCAGTATCCGCTCGATTTCGTCACGCGCCACACCTGGCATATAGGACGAAGCCTCATCTGTGTCATAAAATAAAGCAGAAGCGCTGTCTAAACAGTCCTCCGGTGACGTCGTCGCCGTCAAGCACTCCGTAGAAGGTGAACCACAAGGTGAATCAGAATCTCCTTCTGATTCATCAGTGGTCGAACTAACAGATTCCGGACCACAGTCAACTTCATAGTCCATTATGCCAAGCTCAACTAAGCCTGGTCTAACCCATTGTACTGACTTCGGCAGAGCGGACGAGGGGCACAGTAAAGCATCCGTACTGGACATTTCCGAATCCGGGCACTTTTCTGCGAGCGCTGCCGGAGTCAGTATTGCACTCTTGATCTCGTCCTCCTGGTGATTGGGGTACGTGAGCGGTTCCTGTAGAAAGTGGACAACGACGTGAGTATAACCATTCAAAACGCAGAGACCGACTCAGTAAATACGCACTTGTGGCCCTTGCCAAAAAGAAACCAATCCATGAGTTGCGCCGATAAAGATGCGACCCTGATTTGTTGACCAGTAAGTAACAAGGCACACCACGCGGAAATTTGTAGCAATGAAACTCACCATCCATTCGAATACCGAAGTAAAAGTGAAAGAGAACATTGATTCAAATATAAAACAGATGCGAGATGTTGTTTGAAATCAGCGTGTGGTATTGGCAAGATAAAACGATCGTGGAAGCGCAATAGAGGTAGGAGGACGAGGAACAAAACGACAATCAAGTAACTGGGGGAAGGTGTGCCCTTTAACCGCAGATTTGCCACTGTGCCGTCCCGTCCAGGTGAGGGCAAGAACATAGGGCGAGGAGCGCCGGATGCCGAAACTGACCGGGACCTGTTGATAACTTGCCCGAAATGAGCGGCAAGGTTGGGCACGTGCGCGGGACGTCTTCCGTTGACACACCGGACAGGCAAGATATCACCTGTAAAGCGAAGACAACGACGCCGCAGTACTAGTGAAATGATGGACCAACGATGGACAAACGCGGTGGACAAATAGTACAAGTCAGGAACGGCACCCAGGCAAATGAGCCAAACCGACTCTCGAAGCTCGCCCGGGACTTCACCGCGGCAGAAACAGCGTCGACAGAGACATAACTACTGCGGCTAAAAAGAAGAACCATATGTGATAGTACTGAGAAAAGCTTTTCAAACTTGCGACGGCGCATGTGCAGATGCGGGCAATCACAACATGTCGGGTAGTCTCAGCTTGATAACGCAACAGACAGCACTTTACTCAAAACAAATCAGACTAAATATATATATTCGCTAATGCAGCAGATTCAGTAAATTACGTCCATATAGTTCGCTCTATGGTATCATGTGAGATCGGCAGAGGGCAAGGAAACCCACTCGAAGAAGGGAAAGGTGATATGAGGCTCTGTGACAAGCGCACCTGAAAGGTGTTTACCCTAAACCTCTAAGGCACAGCACGTGCCAGAGCAGCTTCCAACAAGGGCAATAACTCAGATCATCAAGTTCAGCAGCCGCGTCCCTTGACAGAGCGCGATGCCCACGTCGCCTCCTCCTCTTCTGACCGCCATAAACGAAGACATCAAGCGTGCGACCTCGTACTCATCTGACGCGACAACTGCTAGGACGCGCGTATGCGGCTTCTGCAATAAGCAATATGGCAAATACGAATGTCCCCGATGTTCGTCGCTCTACTGCTCGTTAGCATGCTTTCGCTCTTCGGCGCACAAGTTCTGCAGGCTTGCATTTGAAAAGGAGAAAGAAGAGAGTGTACGAGCGGCGGGTGTTGCTCCTGGTGCTCCTGGAGCCGAATCAAGCGCCGTGGGCGATGAAGGTGGCGGAAGATTTGCGGAACCTGTCCTGCCCGACGACGACAAGATTCGACTACGAGAACTCGTGAACGAGTATGAGCTAGAAGCTCAAGAACACCCCTTTGGAGATTTTGAAAAGTATATCGAACAGTCTACTCTTTCTGCCGACTCAGATGACGAATCGGATGACGAATCCCCAGACATTCATACCCGCATGGCTGATGTTGATTTCGAGTCTGTTGAGTTTGAAGATTTATGGAATAGACTGACGCCCGCTGAGCAGTCGGATTTTCTACAGCTTGCCGAAGCTCATAAGACAAACGATGACACAAGCTTACTACGATGACGAGAGTGCCGATTATTTGAGATCTCATGTGTATGACATACTGTGCAATAGCTTTGGCATGAATTCAAATTTAAGTTACTAAATACAAAATTGCCATCCGTTTGAAAAAAACATAAAGAAAGAATATCTACATTTCGAATGAAAACAAAACTAAAAAAAAACCATCCGAATCCCAAATCGTCCCTCAAGCCCCACCGCCTGACTCATCTCTAGCTGCGGACCGCTCTGCCATCTGGTTGACCTTGTCCACTAACTGTCTGATCTGCCGTATCCGGAACTGCCAGTTACTCATATACTCGCTCTGCGATTCGTTATTCCACGTGTACGCAAATATGTCGGCATTGAACGCGAGATTGCGAACAAACAAGGGCAAGGATTTCTTGCTCACGAGCTTGAGATGTGCCGCGACCGAGAACATTGCAAATTTGCTACTGTCAGGTTTCACAAGCACGCGGACCTTGAAGAAATCAAAACCGGAAGCCGACGACCCAGGCGATGACGGAGACGCACCATTTGTCATGGACAACCCGTTGCTACTGCTGTTGTTACCTAACAGGATGGATGACGCAACCGAAGACGTCGACGAAAATGAGGACGCAGCTCTTGTATGTGGCGATATCACGATATTCACGAAATTGAACTGCGACGGAATCATGTCAAATCTGAAAGGATGCCCAGATTCATTCCAGTATATATTCACGAAATTATTTCCGATATGCCTCTTCTTGTTCGACAGGCTCTCGTCGTCATACTCGTCCTGGCCGCCAGGGGTCGCACCCGCCCGACGACCGCTCGGCATAAGTGTCGTGCAATGAAATATCGCCTGCGTGATCTTGTCCGACCACACATAGGCGTATTCACCATCAGTGTCATTGTGGATGTCAAGACCGCCCGTGTAGACCTGCTTGTTGTCTTTCAACCGCACCAGCCTGCCCATGCCGTCAAGAAATTCGAGAAACGCTTTAGACCCTACAGAGTTTGCCAGAATCTCCTTCTCTGTCGTCTGATTTAGACCCATGTAGATTATTCCGATCCTATGATTCTCAATCACAGGCGCCCGGTCAAAATTCTGTATCGCGCGCATAATAGCAGGCTCCCGAGGATTTGGTATCAGTATCGGACTCAGCATGGTTTGAAACTCTGGTGCCACCATTAATTCTGCCAAAAAATACGGAGGAAGGAACGAGAGCTGTGTCTCGGCAGACCGAAGATCGGCTTGCGATGGAGTCGCTGTACTGCCGCGTCGGGAAGTTTCATCGGAAGGGCTAAGCAACGCACTGCCAGACAACATCAACGCATCTGACCACGGCGGAAGCATACGATTGTCGGGGAATACGTTGAACGATACTGTTCCAGTAGGTCGACGGATTACCACATGCGACGCTCCGGTGGTCACGAATGTTTCGATGGTAATGATGCTTAAACCAACAATCCAAACGTTGCTGACTATTTCATCCTTCAATAAGCCATCGCCTGTAAATCCCGAAAACACAGGATATATCCTCAGCGGAATGTCAGAGTATTTGAATCGTGTAATGAGATCAATCAGTGCCCATGTCTGCTCATCGTTCTGGGTGGATTCCTTGTCCCATGGGTTTCGGGTGCCCTTGCTTCCGCCATTGGACTTCAGAAGTCTTTCAACTATGAATGGCCCGAGATCATTTCGATCCTTCATTCGCATAGTCAAAAACCACGTCGAGACAACGCTATGCGCCAGCGTGATCAAATACCTCGAGAGAATCTTCTGCTGCACGGTCAGCGCGGCTGAGGACGTCATGCCATTTGCGTACTCGATGTAGATAAAGGACATGGCAAAAATCCGCTTGAACTCGTCTTGCGTGAAATTAGACGTCAATTCTGGGATCCGTGCAAGTGCGGACAAAAACTCCAGCACGTGAACACTGAACCCGGGAGCAGTGATCTTTGTCTGAAAAAGAGAAAAGACTTGCGCCAAAACCCTCTTCATCGAGATTGGAAATTCATAGCAGCATATGAGCAGGCACTGGATCGCCACAGCGGCAACCCCCTCCCAGCCGGTCAACTTCTTCACCATCGAGGCAACGATAGCATCAGCCACGGCCTTGTGGAAAAACTCACTGTAGGCGATAATCGAAGACACCGACCGGATTAAAGCAATCTGAATGTCTGCTTTCGTGACCTTTTTCGGTAACTGAGTTTGCGAAATACTTCTGTCCAGCTGATCACAATATAGAGCACGTAATTGGTTAATCTCAGTACTCGACTCCATGAATAGCCGAACATTCGACACCTGAGGCGCAAGATGCGCAAGGACGTAGGAATATACATCCCAGTCTGCACCTTCTTTGAGTACGTCTATAGCAATCGAAAGTAGCGCGGACATGTTCAAAAAAGCGGTATCCGTCTCCTTGTTCAAAACGTACTCTTCACAAATATATTCGTCTGTAGAAGAGTATTTCTGTTCAAGAAGAGCTTTTGTATCGCATCCGCATACCGTAACGAGATAGCTTGCTCTCTGCGGTATCGCCTGACCCAATATATCCGGCGGCTCGGGAAACACCCACGACGCGGCCGCGATATCGTCGTCGCTCATTGTAGGTTTAAACCGACCAACACACTCTGCCAGTCCATCCATATCCATAGGACTCAGAATGAGAAGTCTGCCGGCCGAGTTCACGCGAATTCGAAACAGAAGTCGGTAGAGAGTGATCATTGTCTTTGCATCCCACAGCTGCGGTGTTCGAGCGATGTTTAGCATGGCTTTGAACACAAGAGCAGTTTTTTCACCGGCGCGCTCGAGTCCATTAATAAACATGCTGACGAATGCGCGAGCTATGATATGTGACGCGCGTACTTTGACATCCTTAGGCTCAGTAGCCGGCGGCTGATCCACTGGTAGTGGAGGGTCTAGTTTCTGTGGTGCGGTCGATAATGGTTGCAACGCAGCCGTCAATTTGATGAATGATCTGGGCCGAGGAAGCGGCTTAGTTACTTGACGGCTACCTTCATCGGCGCGAGCGGTCGCATTATCAATCTTGTCAGTTGTCAGCGCATGCGCAGCCGGGGATAGTTTCGCCTCGGTAAGAATGCATTCCATGAAAATATCAATCAATTTTTTCAAGCTTGCAATGTCGATCAAGGAGGAGACGCCGACACCAAGATCAGCAATATGCTGAAGCATATCAAGGTCTGTCTCCGTTCCGATTGCATCAAAAATTGAGCTTAGGTTCTGATATAGCACGCTCCTCTCTGATCGATCCGTGGCCATCGAGTACACGGAGTTCATATGCTCAACGACGCGAAGGCGCAACGAAAAACTGCGCGAGCGATTCAGAAAGAATGCATTCAAGAGCGCCTCACAGTTTTCTCGCCAGTCAGTTGTCGATGGATGGCACAGTTGCTCTTTCTCGAAATAATCCATCACCATTTCAGCGGTCTCGTCATCGACAAGAGTATGACATTGCAAGAAGAACTGCATGAGAGCGTCAGACGGTCCGGCAAATTTACCCTCTGCATAGGAATGCCGAAGCATGTCGATGTCCTTGCAAAGCATCTCAGCGATCTTGGTGGATTGTGCGGTCCGCGTGTCGTCCGCGTCTGGTTGGGGGGCCAATACATGTCTCAAACATAATACGAGGACGTCAAGGGGCGATTCAGACGGCGTGTAGTCATCGTGTGAAATCAGCGCATAAGACGTAGGATTAAATATAATGCTGGATAAGTTCTCGCAAATTGCGAGATCGAGATTGATGTCGTCATGGGAAGTTAGAATGGCCATGTACGAACTCATCACCGACGTGAACGTCAGACTATAACGCATCGCCAGCTTTTCTGAAAGTTCCAATAGTTGCCGTAGCATGAAGGCCGCACCTTTGAAGCAATCAATATCGAGCGACGGCTCTGGGTTCTGCAAAATGTCGATCAAAGCTTCCACGGCACAATTAGCCAGATGACTATTTCCCAATCGCGACATAATGTCTGAACATGTATCCATGAGTTCAGGAAAAGCAGAGATCGTTCGACACAGAAAAGCGATGCTCGGCTTCAGGGCGATCAACGGCATTACACCATATGAAATTAGAGTGTTGATCATTTTAACCGCAATGACCGCGTCATCTTTCGATTGGCAGGTGCGCAAAATGACGTCCAAGTAGTCGTCAACCTGCTTCTCGCTCAGCGCGAAAGAATTGAACTTCAAAAAGTCGATAATGAAGTCACAGAGGGCGTAAAAATGACGTTCACTCGTTTTTAGCTCCCCGGAATCTCCACCGACGTTTGCTCTTGACTGTTTCACGATTTCTGATGTATGCACAAGCCAGAGGTAGAGGCGAGCTGTAAATTCGCTGTTGAGCACTTCCATGCCTGGCAGCTCATGAGCGTCTTTAGTGAGCGCTTTGAGCGCGTTCAATAGCAAATCAAAGTCCTCTCCGTCTCGAGGGCTAAAGGATAAAATAGTCTGATAGTAGACTTCTTTGCTCAGCGACGGCGAGTCGCTGTTAGAATCGTACAGGATGCACGCATTGAGTAGGCTCCATGCGGCGAAACGAATGGCCGGAGGATGATCTGGGCTAAGGAGGTCTGCGGCGGAATACCAAATCTTGACGACGGTTGCCGGAACTTGAGACAATCTAATCGCAGTGGCCAGCCTCAACGCGGCGTCGGCGCGTTCCGTTAGAGAAGGATTGCTGGGCTGAAGATTTCGAATGTCGCGTGTGACGGACACTCCAACTTGGGCACTAGGCGCGTGGGCCACGAGAAGCGGCGTGGAGGACGCAGACGAGATCGTGGCATCATCGCCTGCCGCAGCAGAGCCCTTGAGGCCCTTGGCCCATTTGAATACGGTGCCAATGCGAGACGCGTTTCCCGCGCTCGAGCTACTGCGCTGGTCCGGGGACTGCGGGCCCTGCGACATGCCTCATCAACAGGAAGAGACCTGCAGGAGACGGCGTTGGACAGGGCCGCAAAGGTCAGGTGAAAGCGGCCGAGGATGAACACGCAAACAGGCGTCTGATGTCGGAATTGGGGGAGTAAAACGCGTCGTTGGGGCAACAAGCAAACACAAAGTAGCTGTTCTGTTGATGATCTGAGATGCTCCGAGCGTGTGGTTTGTGTGTCGTGACTCAGTCATCGTGCGCAGTGCGATAAGATACTGGGGAGTCACATGTGATCCGTGACTTGGGTGCTCGAGTTGAGGACGCGCCTCGTGAAACGAAAACCGCACTGTTTGATCCTCGCCACTCCCCCCGGTCGCCACTCTTTGCGGCAGTGGCCGCTCCTATATACTCCGGCTCTGAGAATACCCTCTCGCAAATACCCTTGTGTTTCCTGCCGTCACACTCATACCACCTGAAAAAAAAAAACAAAATGTGCCGCGATCTCGTCGTCGCCTGCTCCTCCTGCCGTCAAATGCGCAAGCTCTCCACTGTTCCTTGCGCCAGCATTCCATTCTGTCGCCGCGTTGAGTGCGTGCTCGTCAAAGATGTCCGGGATCCGTCCACTTCTTCGTCCGTATCACGTCGACCGCATCGCCGTAGAGGCAGGCTATTCCTTTTCGGTGGGGATCGGGGCGATCGGGACGAGAACAAGCTCGACTGTGCCATACCGGCGTCTGGATGTTTTTGTTCTCCTCGACGAAATAGCGCCGACCGCTATTCGACTTCGACGGCACCATCGTCATGCTCCTCCACTTCCTCGATGTTCTCGTCTACTGTGTCTTTTCCGTTAGCTGAGCAGCATCTCGATCTCTTGCCCGGCAAACATTCCTCCAAAGCCCTTAGCATTCTCGGTGTGAGTCCCGTCAGTATCGAGCCCGACTGTGAAAGCGGCCGACTGATCGTCAAGCCGCCAAGTCAAGTATCTCCCAAGCGTGCTCCGCGACGCCGCTTTACTCGCAGAGGTTCTGCCGATGGTGTGTTTTACGCCGGTCTGGCAGTGAACTTGGGACGACCCCGAGTCATATGACGATCCGGGAGTGCTGATAGGTTTTAGCGCATGGCCAATTGATCTCTACCGAGATATATACTCAGAATAGCATTCTCATTTCAGTGCAGGCAGTACTGCTGCAAAAGATGTTGCATTTGTTACGAACATTAGACTTTGTTTTCGCATTTTGTATCCAGTTAGCTACGGTTATGATATTACCTCATACGAAGATATTTAGTACAGAGGCTTGCTCATGTAGACGGGAAAATACCTGGAATCCTTCTCGCCCAGATCCTACTGTGCCGCTCAGATCATACTGTTCCGCCCACCGTGCCTTCCCTTGTAATTTGCTTGTCTCATGTAGTTCAGCGGGAATCCAAAACGTTATCGAAACTGACTACACAACACGGCCAGAAATTTACGACAAAACATTGCTTTCTTTCGTTTAGGCTCGTTCAAATTCGTCCTGGCAATCAAGAACAGACAAAAAGTGCTACAGACGCGACTGCCGATTTATATCTAGAGCCGCAAAGCCGAGTTCAACACATTGCACGACAAATTATATTGAATCTGCGTGCCAGCAAGTCGGTAGTTTTTCTTTTGTACGGACGTATTGTTTATTCTTCAGGATTGTCCTGCCGATCAGCAGGGACTAACGAAGGACCATGGAGTTCAAGGCAAACAACTCCCAGCCATCCTTGCACTTTTTTGTTGTCATGTTGTCTACACGTGTTGAAGCCTAGAGTATTACGTTGAGGCCTTCAAGTTCAAGCCGTAAATCATAACAAAGGAAATTATTTTCTCAAATTAATCCTATTCGACTTTCGCAACATGTGCCAAGATACTGTGTCAACCTGTCATCACTTCCAGCGCGTCTTCCGGCTATGTCTGTCGAGTGTCAAAGATCATTTCTGCCATAAAAGCACGCACTTCCTGTCTGTCTGTTGTCTTCTCCTACTCGGCCTTCTCCATCAGGTCCTGCTCTCCCCTTTCGTCCTGTAGACTGTCAATGTCTTCCTGGTCTCTCCGACTTTCTTGTACCAAACCCGCCGTCGCCCCTTCGCCCACCATGTCCTCGTTCATGGTGCGGATGGTAGTGGCTGCCACTCCCGCCTCCAGCCCCATGGCCGCCGCTGATAGCAACGCCCGCCATCGCGGCAACATCCACCGGCACAAGAATATGCTCACGCAGACCGGGCACCATGATCTTGTACGACGTGCTTCCGCCGCCACGGCGCTGGGGATTGAACGGATTAGACGCCGGCGAGGCAGACGAAACGGCGGACGCGACGGCACCGACAAAGTTTCCCGGAGCCTTCTTTGTGACGTGGAACGTGTCCAGGATGGATCTTTTGCCAGCCGAGCGGTGCGACGACTGTGTCAACGACGTCGACGAAGACGTAGCCGAAAGCAGAAGGGAAGGGTAATTTGTACTGTCCAACTTGAGACTTGAATAATCGGCCAGAGAGACTGCGACGGTCGCGAGCGAGACTGGGGGCGTCGTCGTAGAGAACGACGACTCAGTCAGAACGTCAAACATATCCAGCGAGACAGTCTCAAGTTTCTGTGGCAACAGAATCGTAGTCGGCGTCGGACGTCCAATGGGCCCAGGCAAAGTACTTTGCTCCGGACCCATTCCCGAGATAGAAGCCGTGGCAATTTGGCGGCGTTGCGGAGAGACGGCCGCTATGGATGGCGAAAAAGACTGTGGCTCCGCATTCGCAGTCTTGAGTGGTGATCCGCCGCCGCCACCACTGAACAGTTTCCCACTTTCCGTGACATGTGCACCGAGGGTCAGCGCTATCCGCGACTGAACCGCCTCTATCGAGCCGATGGACGGCATTTTGCCCCCGATAAACCCAAGAGCGTTTGACTGCACATTGGCGATGCCACCGCTCTCGTCACGATTGGGCGACTCATACGGCGCGCCGCTGCCTAATCGAGGTAGCTTGAACGGACTCGAGAACACACTGTTGCCTCCCGGAGAATAAGATCCGTAATTCACACTACTGTCGTAGCCTTCTGCACCCGTTGCGGGCAGTTTGACAACAGGGGTATGCGGCAAGTGAACCTTGGGCTTGAAAGCCCCAGCATCATCTGCCAGCCCGTGAACGGACTGTGACAACAGATGATCATCGTCCACAATCATGTCTTTCAACAGATCGCCATTGTCGATCAAGAACCTAGCCTCGTTCTCGTCACCAAGGGACGTGATCGACGGGCCGACAAGACCACCGGACAGTCGACTATTCGACAAGCTCTCCACGCTATGCGAGGGGAAAAATCGCGACAATACTCTGGAAGACGCCGACTGCCCATTGCTACCCAGAGACGAAATGTTCTCTTCAACCGCCGGCTTGCCTTCGAATTGACTTGTAGAAGCATCCTTCATCGGAGAAGTTATTGCCGTACCAACGGGTGCTTGCACTGCGGTCACAACCGAAGGCGACACATTAGTGGTCGCGACGGACGATGTGCCAGACAAGGTCGGCGACGCTTTCTGCTGGTTAGGCACGTGCGAATTGGGGAACGGTCGTCGCCAGTTGTCAGACAGCTGTGCCGGCGTGTGAGACGCCGTCGGCGATGGAGGACCCGCCGCGACCGGACTTGTTCCGGGGGTACCCAAAAACGCCCGTGAGTCCAGGCTCGACCCGTTTCCGACATTTTCAAAGGACGAGGAATACCGACTCTTACTTCCAACCGGTCCCCACACATTGTCAGTATTGTTTACCAGACTTCGGAACTGGCTCTGTGGCGATCCCGCTGAGGATTCCTCATGCAGCGTGTTGCGTGTCCATGGCCCACTGCTGCGCTGGATTGGGCCCCCTGCTCCTCTCGCGTTGTCCCATCCGCCTTGAGCTGGCGCTGGCATGGACTTCGTCATCGCGGCGCGAGACAAGGGAGGCGATTGTCCAACGGACGGCTCCGAAATAAGGAACTCGATCACGGAGGTAACGGACGCATTGATGCCCTCAGAACTATCCAACGACGCGGCGGACTCAGTCCGTGCCTTCGCTTGAGCCGTCGAATCGCTGCTGGGCTTGTGAGCCCGTTGTGGTGCGACAGGCACGGCGTGCTCTGCTTCAGGCGAATGCGCAATCGCGCTCTCTGTGGCGTCACTTCGTCTGTTCTCAACATTAGCAACCCTTGCTCCGCCTTTCTCCTGGGCTGTCTGCTGGCTGACGGCAGCAGCAGCAGCAGCAGCAGCAGCCCGCTTCTCTGCATCGTGTGTCTCTCTTGTCTGCTTTGTCTCAAGTTTCTTCTTTCGTACAATCTCCTCGGCCCGCTTTTTCGCGGCTTCGAGTCGTTCTTGTTCCTGCCGACTTTCTTCCTCCTTTCGCTTCCGCGCGGTTTCAATAGAGTGCTTCATGACAAGCTCTTGCTGCGCTGTGATATAATCCGGCCGTCTTCCGGGCTCGTACCCGTCCGGTTCCTGGAAAGACGGTCGTCGCAGTTGCGCGTGCGCCATGGATGGCGACGTAGTGTGGGATGTCGCCATGCCGCCGTCGACTGAGGGCGCACTTGATGGAGCTTCCGTCGAAGTCTCGTGGCTCTCATCGCCATCAACTGGCTGCGCCGTAGACAGCCGTCGAGTCGATCCACGTCGACTGCGGGATTCGGCGTCATCTGCAGCGTCGGTCTCTGGCCGTGAAGGCCGAGCCAGGGTGCCCGTAATTTTCTGCGAAGGCGCGACCGGGGGAGGAGGTCGTCGAGCATTAAAAGACCTTCGCCGGACAGCTTCCAGCTGGCCAGATCGGTCATTGTACAATTCATTAACGCCGCCCGACGGACGTGCGCCGTACGATCTGTCAAAATCAGCATCTGAAAACCGGTCACGAGACAAGACTATTGGCTGCTGGTTGCGGGCGTCTTGCGATCCATAAGATGGAACGTCGTGGCCCGAAAAATACGTGAAATTATGCCGCTGTCCTGGCTCCTCGCGACGGAACATTGGACCGTTGAACCGGTGCTGGTCGTCCTCATTGTGATGCAGCTGGTGGCCATCGCCTAGTGGGGCGCCGTTCGACAGTCTCGAAAGTAGAGATGTCGGCTGTACGTGTGGGATCGGAGCCCAGGGAGATTGAGCAGGAAGCTTAGCGGGCACCACCACTGGCGGGCCACCAGATGGCGCTGCCACTGGGGGTTGTATGCTCTTGGCAGATGACGGCACGATGTCTGGCCGCTTTTCTTGCTCTGTGACATGTTCTTTGTGTTCTGGTGACTCTTTGGATTCCGCCGCAGCCGACGGGGCAGGCTCGTGAGGGAGTACAACTTTGGTACCGTCACCAAATTCGATCGTGTCACCCCAGTCTTCATCATCGTCGTCATCCTACTCAGAATTAGAACATGACATACAGATTGACGCATCTCAAAAAGGAAATCTAAGGAAGAATAGCATACATCTGCCCATTTTGACTCCTTATTCTCGAGGCCGAGACTGTCAGCTAGGTGTATTCCAAGCTTTTTCAGTTCCTCTTCGGTTAGATCTTTGTGGGATTTCGCCACTGGATGATTGGAAAGAACAGAGTTAAGTCTGGAGCTGCCGGCAAAAAAAAAAACAGGCAGTAACCTACCTTGACGCTTATTCCACACCGGCTGGCCACTTGCCCGAGAAGTAGACGACAAAATAGGATGCGCCCCGGCACTTCCTGGCCGAGGTGACACGGACAGATCACGACGGAGCGGAGCGAGCGTGAACGCACCGGCTGGAGTCGACATTTTCGGCGCCATTCGAAGCTTCGCGGCGCTGAGACTCCGGACGGTTTGTGGAGCTGCAGAGGAGGCCGCTGTGGCGGTTGTTAGATTGACTTCGTGAGACGATGACGGTTGTGCATGCATACGTTTTTCTGTCGTAGTCTTTGATACTGTAGTAGAGGTTGCTTGTAGTCGTCGAAATATTCCATTTAGCGACTGCGGCTTGAAGGTTTTCTTGAGAACCGTCTTTGTCGATGCAGCTACGCCTGCAGCCGTCGACTTTGAGCCATCTGTCTGTTGCGTACTGGTACTGGCATCCGAGATCGGCGTCGATGCTGTGGTTGAGACGGTAGTGTCGTTGAGAGCCGGCGATGACGCAGATGGTGGCGGCGGCGGCGGGGCGTCGTAGTCGCGAGCGCCATGATCATCGATACCGACAGCGGTTATGCCGTGGACAAGGTCTTTGAATTCCGAGTGGGCGGCGCTGTCGATTTCCGTGGACGCTAGGCCGTCGCCCACGGCGACTGGAGCTGGTGTCGGTGGCGGAGATGACGGAGGAGCCATGTGCTGCGCTTCTGTATTCTGTGTCGCAGCAAACTCATTGCCGTCCATAGTCCTGCAGAGACGAGGAAGGCGTTAGCAGGAGAGGGTTATTCGACGTGCAAAAGAGTCAGAGTGAGAAGAAGAAGTGTGGCAGAGTATGCAAGATGGAAAGTGATAGTAACTATCACTTCGATACCGACGGTGTGATCCGCCATGATCGAAGCACAATCCCCCGCCAGAATATTCTGCCACAAAGCAACGCAACACCAAGCATCAACGAGCCAAACAGCTGCACAACCGGCCGCGATCTGGACAGAGCCCGAGTGGCGGCTGGAAAGGAGCAGGCGGGGAGAGTTGAGGCACTGACTGACCTGGAGAGTTAGGCGGAACGAGGCAGAACGAGGCGGCGGAGGGCGCGCAGGCCGACGCAGGGACGGGACGGGCGGGTTGCAGGACGCTTTGCCTGGCGACGCGCACGATCCGGAGTGCGGACAGGTGGGTTCTGGTGAGGAAAGACGCAGGAAAAGCGAACGAGGAGCTGGACAGTCCAGTTTTGTCGGCGGTGAACTTCTTCTGGCGGTGGAAAAACCTTGCTCGGCCAGAGCGCTCACTAAAAATTCTGGCCCAGACTACACGCATCACTAACGAGCTATTCCAACTCTCTAACCGACATCGAGCTTCAATTATTTATAAAACATGTACAGATCTGTGGTCGTTCTATTAACTAATACAAAGCCGCCATTCCCGGCACCTATAGAACTAAGCTACTCCATCTGCTTTCTATGTCTAGTGGTGGCCCTCCGCGGAGCTCTTGTGGTGTTTCACTGCAAGTCTGGTAAGCAGCTGTCTTTGAATCAAATACAACGAAATAACATACGGTGGAGCTGGTAGTCGAGGGTGTAGCTGAGCTATCGCACGCAAAAACAATTAGTGTTAAAATGGCATCGTGCTTACAACAAACGCTGAGGAAGGGTTGCTCATACAAGGAACACGCCGATGATTAAGTGGACCTGCAAATACATTTGTTAGCCTGACTGTGACCATCCTCTCTCCAAGACCACCAGAACAGTAAAAAAACTCACCAGGGGAGCGCCAGAGGCGTTGTTGCCATGGAAGTACTTCGCGGCGTATCGGCTACACTCACGGAGTCAGTCACATGCCATCGAAATCCATTTGTAGAGCGATCATGCCAACGCAGTGCAGGCAAAAAAAAAAAAACCCAATCAAAACGCAATTGCAGTCTGGCGCCCATGAAATCACGTACCCGAAGAAGCCCGACGGGGGATAAACGGGAGCAGGGCCTCGGGGAAGCGCCTTGTAGAAGTCGACGACGGACGCGAGACGCTTAGCGCCGGGAGCAGCGCCGAGGTTCTAAAACCACAACAGTCAGCCACCGCGATCTGCAGCAAACAAATTGCTTCGGCTGCGAGTGCGTGTGCCTGCCGCGACCGAGTTATCGACCGAGAATGTTGTTCGTGTCGGCTCAAAGTTGCGGGACGCTGCAGCACTCACAGCACCCGGGGACAGAGACATACCGACGCGGACGCGATCTTCGGGGGAATGAGCGTGGACAGCTGGCGCTTGACGATGTAGGACATGGCTTAGGTCGGCGGAGGGGGTGTTCTCTAAAGGGAGTTGGTGGTGAGAGCGAGTTTGAAGATGGACGAATTTGCGGGACGAGACTTCATTGGGCAGGGCCGGCACCAAAACGGCTGCGCGCTTATGCCACAAAAGCCACGCAAGTTCCGCGGTTCGCTCAGCCAACCACACTCCGCCATTTTTGCCGCTTCCGGGTCCAGACAAACAAACCACAAAGGCCTTCACCATCTTCACGAAAGTCCACGAAGTCCACCCCCGAACGCCCCCCGCAATGGCCTGCAGACACTCCGCCATGGCGTTCTCCCGCGCGCTGCGGGTCGCCTCGACCACTGCGCTGGCCGCCCGCCCCTCCGCGGCCCGCCTCTTCGTGCGCTACAACTCCTCCGACGCCCCGGTCTCGACCTCGGCCTACCCCGTCCCCGCGACGCCGTCCACCGAGCCCGTCCAGCGCTTCGACATCATCTCCGGCGCGCCCGCGGAGCTCTCGACGAAGCGCATCGTCCGCATCTACCAGCGCGCGAAGACCGCCATGCAGAGCGGCACCCGCGAGACCAAGCCCTGGCGACTAGACTGGGACCTGGATCAGAAGTCGCACCGATGGGAAAACGACATGATGGGCTGGCAGGGCAGCGGCGACTACATGCAGGCCACCCAGGTCAAGTTCAAGTCCAAGGAGGACGCCATCCGCTTTGCCACAAACCAGGGATGGGACTATTACATCCAGGAACCACACAAGCGCGACTTCCGAGTCAAGGTAATGATGATAGAACAGCCCGACATGTGAGCTTCAGGGTCATCACCATGCTAACGCAATTCTCTTCCGACAGCAATACGCGAATAACTTCTTACACAGCTATGGTCCGCTGAAACACATCAGAACAAAGTAAAGCCATAGAACACAATCCTACTTACAATCATTTCGGGAGGGGCGGTCTTCATTCTCATCTACACATCATTTTGCGAATCTTGTTTTGACCCTGTTGAACTAGTGGAATAAACACATCTTCATCATTGCCTGCTAAATAGCAATTTTGCTCAAAAATGTCATGCCATGTCACGTAGCCAATTTCACTCTATATCCCAAAGTACCGGGCATCTAGAAACCGCTGTTGTATTTCATCGTCCACCTCGCCAATTACCACCTTCACCTCCGGGTACGCCGCCAAGATCCTCCGGATCGCGACTTTATTCGCCAGATACGTCACAAAGTAAATGCTCTCAGCCTTTGCGCCGTGGTCAAGCAGCACTCTGATCGCCATGATCGCCGCTGCGCCCGTCGTGGCACACGCGTCCACGAGGAGGATGTTCTTGTCGGCAATCTTGGGCGGCAGCTTCAGGTAGTGCAGAAACGGCTCGCCCGTGTGCACGTCGGCTTGGATCAGCAACTTGCCGATAGCTATTGCCGGAAGAATACGCCTCAGCGACGTCTCGAAGCATCCGCCCGCCCGCAGGATCGAGACGGCGCACGTATCGCCCGCAAGCGTCAGGCCGCTGTAGTCCAGCGACGTGGCCGTCGTGACAACCTTCGGCTCGTACGGCAGCACGTTCATGACCGATTCAATCAGCAGCGTCGCTATTCTGTCAAAGTAAAATACAAAGTCGTCCCTCGTAGTTCCTCGGTGTAGCAATATCGCATGTATCGCCCGGACCTGGGTCGTCTGCTCAAGCAAAGTGACATTCCCATGCGCAAGCACGTCGTGCTGTACGAGCTTCACAGTCGCCTCGTCACGCGCTTCGCTCAGCAGATCAAACTGCGCTATGTGGTTTCTGCTCTTAGCCGCCAGTGTGCGCTGCACATGTCGTATCAGCATGTCAATCGCGACGACGTTGTCCAGTCCGCGCGGCACGACAACATCCGCAGCCTTCATCGTCGGCCGAACATAATGCTCAAAATTGGGCTTCACAAACGCGAACCATTGCTTCATCGACCCCTGCAATTCACGGCCCCTTTCAACGATGTCCCGTCGCACCCGTCTCGCCATGCATATGTCCAAATCCGTGTCCACAAACACCTGCGCGCATAATCGCAATTAGAACCACGTTCACGACATCAGGCACACACTGTCAACAAACCTTCAAATCCAGCATATCCACAATTCGCTGATCGAAAAGCGTGTAGATGCCTTCAAGAATAACCACATTCGCACCATAAATCGTTGTCGTTTGTTCGGTTCGATTGTGCTCTTTGAAGGAGTAGACCGGAATCTCGACCTTCTTTCCACTTTTCAAATCCGCCAACACACTGACAAGCAGGTCTATGTCCAGGGCTTCCGGCGCATCGAGGTCGTATTCACTTTTCGCAAAAATTATGTTAGGAATTGCGTATTTGCAGAACATTGCAGATGCGAAACTGACTTTGCAAACGCCTTCTCTCGCTGGGGTTTGTTCAACGGCTTGTAGAAGCAATCAAACGCCAAAATGACTGTCCATGGAACCTACATAGTACTGTCTCAGTCTCTCAGTAGACCCCATTGAAGAAAACAGGTCACGCAGCATACGTTCAGTGACTTGATAATCTGAGTCGCGACGCTGGTCTTCCCGCTGCCACTGCAGCCCGCAATGCCGATTATGTGTGGCTGACCCCACGGGGGAAGATAGCCCGCAGATGTACCACCAAGTGACGCAATTGACTGAGAGATATCCATGTCGAATAAAATCTCGCCCGCGAGAGCGTGCTGTAGTTCAGTGAGATTGTACAGGGCAATATCCAAGGTCTCTTATCCGCTCACTCCAAGACGCCGCACACCCTGAGGAGATTATCGCGGTTCGGGTTAGCGAAGTTCACTTGACTATGGTCCTTCAAATCGCATATAAAGAGACATATTTATGTTTGTAGTTTGTAGATATACAGCTGACAAAAGAAAAACTATATACAAAGAAGAAACCCGTCCATTACTCCTTCAACTTCAACGATGCTTCCGCAAACACTTCCGTCTGCTTCGCTCTCCGCAGCAGCGATTTCGCCATCTTCTTGGGGACGTACGGTTTAATCGTCGGGAACTTCCTTTGGGCGACTCCCTCAAATGCCGACATCACCTTGTTGTCGATTCCAGAGGCACCATATCTGCGAGCTGCTTCGGCGACGAAGTTCACGGTTTCTAGGATCGAGTCCACACGCCATCTATTGCCAGTTGTGAGTAAGCATCTCCCGACGACGCATAGAAAAAAAAAAAGATACACATACGGGTCTAGAGATTCCGGGTACTTCGGATACATAAAGGGCTCCTCCATCTCCACCGTCATGAACTTTGCCATATTCTGACTGTAACGGTCGACTTTCAAATTCGAGTACACCTTCTTCACCGTTAGACCGTAGATGTTATGCAAATAGTCCCGCAAGTCGAATTTGTTGAAGTTCGACGGCACTCGAAACCGCGCTCGGTAAGGGTTGTAGTCGGTCGTGAACGGACGCAGCAGCGTTACGCTGGCGGTGGGAAAGTGGATCTCATTGTGACCCAAACGGAAGTACTTTGTATGTGCCGGCTCAATCTTCACACGTTCCCTCTGCTTTTTCATGAAGTGCTCGTGATCAAGAACCCTCTTGCTCTTCGCGAATATGGAGGTAGTCTTCGTTTGTGCCCTGTAAAGTGACTCCAAGACGGGCACGGACGGAATGTTGAGCACCTGCTTTCGCGGCATTGTGAGTTTTCTTTCTCTCGAACTAGGCCTGCAATAAAATCGATCCTCGCACGCAGAAGCCCGTCTTCGCTCGGGGCAGCAAATAAGACGCAATTGATGTCCTTGCGGTTGGAACGCGAACTCCGACGTTAGTTCGATGGCAGGTTCAAGCAATCAATTTTTCATGAACATCGGGACCGCATGTCTCGGGGCACGTGAGAATTGTAGAAACAAGGCTCTTGTACCATAATTCCTGCCTTTCCAATTTGACAGATGTCGACCATTCGACTTCCACCACATACTAAACTGTTATTGGGCCAATTAATGATGTAAGTTGGCAGCAGAAACACAGAAAATCGCAGAATGGAATGAGAATAAAATTTGCAGGCGCGGGGAATGCTCTAGCTGGGGACATTCAAGTGTCCGCCTCTCGTTCGGTCAGTAATTGTGGTCGCCATTTTGTATGCCAGCACAGCACCAGGATGAGTTGTACAATAGCATTCTACACAGGATCATGCAAGCATGATGCAATTGAAGGTGTTTTCACAGCAAAGCACTGTATGTATGATATCCATATATAGGAAGGATCCTCGAATTGTTGCGGCTAGCTGTTCTGGTTCCCCGCATCAGAAGTCTAACTGAATGAGGCTTATTCCGGGAAATCGTTTTGCCAGAAGTGGCCCCCCTCAACCCCGCGAATATTACTTGAATCGGTAATCCACGAACAGTCCGAGTCTTTGACCGTCTCTGCGAGCAAGAGAATCCCAGATATATTCATACAATGTAGGGACACAGCCGCTCGCTTCTGAGCAGGCCGCGGTGTTTGGAGGTCTCTGTCGACTCGTGCATACCCGAGCAGCTGCGAGGACACGATCGTCGGCGGGGTCGGCCATCCGATATTTGAATTCGAAGCAGCTGAAGCGCGCGTCTTCGCGTCGTGTCTCTTTGCAATTAGACAAGCAAGATGAGCATATTCCCCGAAAATATCAGGGAAGAGGTCGCTCTTATATAACTCTTATGACACAATTCAGCATTTACTCTACTGGATTCGACATTCTGAACACCGTGAGAGCCAAAACCAAGCCAAAACTACAGTATCATATATGTATGGGCGGGCTTCAATTAATCTAGTATGTAACATGTCACAAATCACACTCCGGCGTGCCCAATATCCGCACCTGTGCCATTCATTGGCTCTCCGCGTCCACAACGACTGTCGATGCCACGCAGCAGCTCGCCCGTTTCCGAGCCCGGATATCCAGAGAAGCACCACTACTAGACCAGCAGCTAGCAGACAAGGGCGGAACAAGGCAAGCCCGTGGTCCGGGGGCGTGGGTGAACGCAGGGCTGATCCGGCGGCGTGCCCCACTTCGTTGCTGCTCCCCACATCCCATCCACGTGATCTCCGCGGAACAACCCCAGAATTCGGCGCCGTCTAATCGTCTCCGCATTGCGCTATTTCGTTGTCTTGCTGCCTTGTTCTCCTGTTCCTTCCCGCTCTCGTCAACCCGGTCCGCCTCGACGTAAATAGAACGCGGGATGGCCTCCTCATTCCAGTCCATGAAGTCCGTCATCCGTCTCGACGGCGTCGCGCGCCCTCGAAAGCAGAAGAAAGAGCTGGTGTGCTCGTTCTGCAACATGGTGTTCAAGCGCAATGAGCATCTCAACAGGCACGAGCGGTCGCGTATGTGTTGTCAAACTCACTTCTCAGTGCATATTACAAGGTCAAGAGCTGACTTTATTTCGCCTATAGACAAGTCCGAGCGTCCGTTCGATTGCGTCTACTGCAAGAACACGTTTGGAAGAAAGTGAGTAGCATGTTTACTCGACCTCCCCGCCCGCCGTTAATGCAGAATAAGGCTAACAAGTTTGCAGGGATATTCTTATTCGACATACCAGAAACTGCCCCGCGGCGACAGCGGCAGCGGCAGCAGCAAACCAGCAACCTCCTTCGGCTAGGCCCAAACTGAAGCCAATGCAGCCACCGTCCTCAACTGCCCGTCTGGCTAGTCACAATCGAAAGGCACCCATGCAGCGCACAACAAACCCGCCTCGATCGACAGCTAGTACCCTAGATCCTGCGGGCATTCTCCCATCTATCTACATACCCTCCGAAGGCATGAGCAAGGACGATGATTACGATGATATCATGGATGCAGCATTTCATAATGTTGCATTCCTCCCCGAGCGTTCCGAAACCGACCAAGACACAGCGTCCATCAGCACGGACTGGTCTCTTTCTGACCTGCCACTGCGCAGACGGCCCGTAATGAACTGGACATCATCTTCTCACCACAAGCCCACGCAGCTGAGCTTCGACGCAGAAGAACATTCGATAGTGAACTTCGAGCCGCCTCCTGCAGATTGGGATAGCTTCGTCATTGGTCTCGATGACGAACCAGCGACGCCTTATCCATTCTCAGCATCGTGCAGGTCTATGCTCGTGTCTGTTTTGTTTTGCCTCGGAGAATCGGACATCGATGACGTGCTTCCGCCAATAGCGGACCTGCAAAGATTCATTTCGGCATACATGACTGGCTTCAACAGCCAATATCCCATCCTACACCACAGCTTCTTTTCGTTTGACTTCCTTTGTGACATCGTCCCCTTCACATACAGTCCACCTATCGACTCGATTTCACATTCAGTTCTTCTCTTGGCCGTCTTTGCAATCGGCGCCTTGCACTGTGATGATCTGAGTCGTGCCCGTCCACTGCGCAACATGGCACATCGCCTCACGCGCAGTCTGTCACTTGATCTGAACATCAAATTCATGGAGACGGATTACTTGACTCTCCTCCAGTCTCGGTTTCTGTGCACTCAATATGACATTTCTAGTGGCGACATTTTACTTGTCCATGCCGTCATAAATGACTTGCATTTTTGGAACCGCGTCTGCGTATCCGGCTGTCGAAAGCGCAAACTCCGCGACGTATCGAATTGGAGAAACTGGATGACTCGGCAGTCCTATCATAGACTATACTGGGCCTGTTTCACCTTTATGTCCTCGATATACATGACCTACGGCAATTTTGGTATTATCCGGGTGTACAACTTAGGTCTCGCTTTGCCTGACCCGGAGATGCTGTGGACTGCCACAACCGAGGAAGAGTGGCAGACAGTGCTGGCAACCATGCTGGATTTTAACGGAGATTCCGTGGCGCCCATGTCGTCTTTCACGATCTTCATTCTCCTCCACATCATCTCAGATTACTTTCGACTCATGGACACCGCCGAGACGCAGCCCAGTAATTCAGCGGGACATATAACCGGCTCTCCGCAAAAGAGAGCTCAAATGGAGATTGCAATTAATAGGCTACAAGAGAAACTGATGGGATTATCTTCCAGCTCCGTTGGAAGAAAGATGTGCGAAGCCATGATACAGGTGTGCCGGTTACTACAGGTCAAGGTTCCTTGCACGTTTGACATTTCGACAAGCCTCTACGACCGGGTTATTCCTGTCGAGCAAATGCTGTCCGAGAACGCCGTGTTCACGGTGAAGACAATCACCCTCTCGCTCGACTACATACAGCCATTCATGACGTTTCAGCAAAATCTTTTGAGCATGGCACAAGTGCACTGTCTGTGGGAGTGCAGCATATATGCAATCTCCTGGATTCGACGAGTGCGACAACTGCACAGGCTGCAGAGACTGGTCTCGCCGGTCGAAGTGGCAATTCTCAACCAGATAGAGTCGACCTTGGGCAACCCGCCGGACGGCATGCCTGTCGAAGACATGATAGTGCAGCGAGTGGTCAAAGTGCTGGATGCAGAGCAAAAGTGGGGCATTTGTAAGAAAATGGCAGAGTCGCTGAGTCAATTAGCAGTGCATTCTGGATGATTATTATAGACTGGAGCTATTTTGAATATACTAGAGAATTATGATAAGTCAAGATTTACCTGCCTGTCATCTGCGCAGTGGGAAATGTCTAGTGTAGTACACATTCTATAATATCTTCGATATTTTGCCCCTACTTGAAATACATACATATGCTGGAACCACGCCTAAATTCATCTTCCGGAAAATAGCTTGAAAGTCATTTTTCGGTCCAGAAATTATTGCATTATAATCTACTCAATCAAAGCTTTCTATCAAGCGCAAAATGATCCCGATCCGACCACTGTAGCCCAAGTTATGAAGTTTAGGGGGTGTTTCGGCCGATTTTGACGGGAAATTAGATCTACCCCTGACGAGTACTCACTCACCTATTTCGGCACTTCGATATTACGAGCTTCTTGATTTACTTCTTTCATTTTTCTAACATACATCGGCGAATGCATAGTGCGTAATACAGTCAAATCCAGTAAAATGCAATTAAAACTCAATCATTTGTTCCAATGTTAACTGCTATTTTAAAGCAATTGTAGTATCAATGACGTGAGTTTGGATCGGACGGAGAACCATTTTACACGCGAGCTGCCCACCACCTCACTTGCTGGAGGCCGACCCTGACGAGATCAGGCAACAGTGATGCGATCAAAAAATCATTTTATTACTACTGTAAAGAAAATAAGAGGACCGGGAAACATATAAAAGAATACTTGAGGGAAGTATGAATAATTCTCAGCATGCTGAAGGTGGTCAATTATCAATGATGCCCCAAGCGTTATCCAAAATAAGCATGGAAAGGACCGCGGGTAGGGTATAACTATGGAGGAATTTTGCAAGACAAACAAGGACTCTCCGTCGGAGAAAGGGCAGTGACAAGACCGTCAACTATCTCAACATCATACCCTTTTCTCGTCGCCTTTAGTATGTCTGTCGCAAACCAGTCGGAGGCAACCCGGTATGAAGACACATGCAGTTTAACTCTTCTAGGTACGAAAATAATTGACTAACTCGCTCTCGTCTTCTAGTGCATATCCAGTTTTACAGACTCTTACGGACTTCAGTGAAACAAATGGCGATGTACAATTTGCATATGCGCCTAGTACTATCAACAATCTGACTTCTGTCATTCGCGAAGCATATACTGCCATCGGGCTGGGCTTTCGCAGCTCCTCTGACGCGGAATTTCGGAAAGATCTCTCTAGATTGTTTCTGTTTGGCTTAGTTAGGCAAACCGTCTCAGCCCATGCCAATCTCTATGGCCTTGGGCAAGAAAGATTAAGTAATTATTTGGAAAGCTCAACAGTTCTGGATTCCATTAAAACGCCAATGTGGTCGGTCATTTTCCAATTTGGTGAATTCTCAATCAGCTCGCTTAGCATACGAGTGTGCTTGAAGAACTATCAAACGACCATCTCCTCTCTTTTGCTGGCTATAAAGCAACTGGACAGCGACTACGCCCAACAACAAGCAGTATTTCTCCGAACTTGGCTTCCCATGTGCGCCGGTGATGATCGAACAAAATTCATTTTCGCGTGCAAGATCAATGAAATCTTTCGTCCAGTTGGTATCTTCTTCTCTATTGATGGTCTGTGCAATGCCCTCTTCGAGCATCCATATGCTCCATTTGAAGCAGTTAAACAGCTACTTAACGACGGCTTGACTGATCGATTTGATTTCCTTTTCCAGCCCTATGCCACAACGGCTGAGTGGGTCGACGCTTTTACCGGTACTGAAAGGCAAAGTGTCTTGAATGAATTAGGACTCTCATGGGAATGTCCAGATATTGCCCACCTTAATTGGGACTTCGACGTAAGTGAAGAGTGTCGTGTAATATATGGCTCTCTACTGCACGTTTGTCCTCTCAAAAAGCAGTATTACTCAAGCACAGGTGCCTCAGTCCCCCCGCCGGGAGGTTCTCTTGCTCAGATATCTAGATTTGCAGAATTTCGAGGAATGACGACAGTGAAAACACTAATGAAACTTGAAGATCGCGAATTCTTTCTTTTAGCCTGTTTTCCGTGTTCAGCAATATGGAATTCACCAGCATATTCTTTGAATGCCTTGCGTACAGCAAATGTTGTCCACAAAGAAGTTAGGCGGTTCCTACTTGCATAAAGTGTGATTGTGAAGCAAATATTGCCAACCCAGAAATAATCGAGAATTAGGAAGAAAGCAAAAACTGAAGTCACACAAATCTAGGGCAATTGGCAATTGAAATGAAGCATTTTCGGAAAAGACGGCTGGCTACTCTGTGTAATAATTAGCTCTCAATAAACAAAGTGGTATGTACCGTATCCTGCTTATAGTAGCCAAACTTTTATCACCTGCGATCGTTTCAACAAAAAAACAAGCTGCTACCAATAGTCACAAAACCTCAAAGAATTTTTGTTATAACCCTTAGGCAGTTAACTAAATTTCTCTTCAGAAAGATCAGAAAAGATTACGGGATCAGAAAATTATTCCCATAAACACCCAGTAGGGTAACACTACGCTCACGAAATTCTCGAGCCGAATGTGACGAAGATACTTATGGCGAACACATAACTATGCTATTGATAGACAGGTGGGTATATCAAAACACCCGCAATATAACGCCAAAGACTGCATTATTATAAGCAAGGATGTATGCCACCCACAGGGCGCCGAGATGACGACAGAAATCTCTTGTCACAACGGCCCAATTATTTGATAAATCAAAGCAGAGCATATCTAAAAAAGACAACTAATAAGTAAGAGATAGATAGCCTTTTTTCGCAATTTTGAATTCAAGATAAATGTGCAGTGGTGCATGCAAAACGAAGAAAAGGGCGATATATCAAAAATTAGGGATCAATTAACGTTCGACTAAATCTAACTCCGCCAATAAATGAGAATTGGGACCAGTGAGTTTAGGTCTTGAGTCATTCCACAGCCTTCATCTGGCGTTTCAAGATACAAACATGTTTGCGATGATAAAGGCCGTGGTGGACTATAATTTTTTGCCCGATTGTCCATTTCCTATTTTGGCAATTTATGATCAAGTTTGCTGTACCAAATGCATTTTTTTTGCAAATGCAATTGAAACTCAACAATTTATAGCTACCGTTCTAAGTAGTAGTAGTAGTAGTAGCAAATGGTGCTGTTTTCCGAATGACCGGAGTTCGGAATCGAGAAGAGCGCTATTGTCGCCACAGAGCGATGATTACCTTTCATGCGTGAGAAGGGCGTCCCGAAAAGTTCAGGTAATAGAGACGACTACGCCGTTTTACGAGTATAAGACGACCGGAAAGTGGAGGAAAAATTTACAAGAATATTTGAGGAAACTAGGAATATAACCGGCTTAGTTGCGACAGACATGTGTAAAACGTTAATCCCAACGGGAGTCACAGCCCGACAAACAATCGCCCCCTAAAGATTATCTCGTCGTCTTTGAAATGCCTGGCACCAGCCAATCAGACACGACGACCGGGTATGGACATGCATTCAGTTTAAGACTCGTTCTCTTCTAGGTATCGAAAGAATTGACCAGCTAACTCGCTCTCATGGACCTTAGTGAAACAAATGGCGATGTGCAATTTGCATATGCGCCTTGCACTATCAACAAGCTGACTTCTGTCATTTGCGATAAATATAGTGCCCGTTTTTGCAATTCCGCTGACATCGACTTGCGCAATGACCTTGCTAGTTTATTTCTGTTTGGTTTGGTTAGGCAAACCGTGTCGACCCATGCCAGCCGTGGTCATATGGGCGTAAACTTTCGTTTTTTGTGGGAATCGTCAGCAGTTTTGAATGCAATTACAGCACCAATGTGGTCTGTCATTGGCCAGTTTGGGGAATTTTCGATCCACTCGCTAGGCATACAGTTCTGCTTGAAAAATTACAAAACGACAATTTCTTCGCTTTTACTAGCTATAACACAATTGGACGATGATTCCGCCCACCAACAAGCAGTATTACTCCGGACTTGGCTTCCCATGTGCGCGGGGGATGATCGAACGAAATTTATTTTCGCGTGCAAGCTCAATGAAATCTTTCGTCCAATTGGTATCTATTTCTCTGTGGATGGTCTGTGCAATGCCCTGTTCGAGCACGCATATGCCCCATTTGAGGCAGTTAAACAGCTTCTTAATGACGGTTTGCCGGATAGATTTGATTTTCTTTTCAAGAATTATGCCACAACTGCCGAGTGGGTTGACGCTTTTACCGGCACTGACCGGCAAAACGTCTTGAATGAGTTAGGACTTTCATGGGAGTCTCCAGAGATTGGTCACGTTAATTGGGACTTCGACATAACTGAAGAGAGCTCTATAATTTTTAACTACTTGCAGGATAGTTGTATCCGCAATAAGCGCTATTCCTCCAGCACAAAGGCCGCAGTCCCACCGCCAACAGGCTCTCCTGCTCAGATATCCGAATTTTCTGAATTTCGAGGAATAACGATAGTGAAAACAGTTACGACTCTTCGAGATTACGAATTTTTCCTTGCAGCTTGTTTTCCGTGTTCAGCAATATGGAATTCGTCGTCGTATCCTTTGAATGCCTATCGTACAGCAGATATTTTTGGGAAAGAAGTCAGAAGGTTCCGAGAAACATTGTCACTCTGAAGTAATCGAGAATTTCCTAAAGTTCGTACCTCCCTCTTTAGTGAAATTGGCAATTGAAGTGTATCAAGTCTGGAAAGCTGTCAAGATGGCTCCTCTGTGTAATATGTAATAATTAGCACCCCGTAAATAAAGAATTGCCGATTAGTATCAGCCGAATTTCATAAAACTCGAACGAAAATTTGTTCAACGGAGTTTTCTTCCTCCAAAATTCTGCTGCCATAATCACCGGTAGGGTAAAACCGCGCTCACTAAACTTTCCTCACTAATTGCATAGCACACCATTTCCTATTATGGTAATTTATCAATCAGACTCCGCTGGTAATACAGTCAAATGAAGTGAAGATGCAGTGATGGCATTCAAACTCTTGACGAGGTGCATTTTTTGAAACGGAGCAATAATAGAATTTGCTTAGTGTGGCTCAATGACGGGAGTTGGCGATTGGGAAGATCGAATGCTGGTGAGTTCGTGCTTTTCTTGCGAAGCAAACCAACATCCATGCCCTGGCAAGATCAGGCAATGGAGAAGACACAAAAAAAATCTTGCAATGTGCTATAGAGAATAGAAAAGCCCATATTATTTGAGGAAAGCTGGCAAGTATAATTAGCAGCGACTTAACTAAAAGCAGCGATGAACTCAATTTCATCAAAGCGTTTTACGGCTGGAAAGTAAGAATGGGATCAAGAGGAGGGAATAGAATTAGTTTGCAAGATAAAGTAGGGAGGTCTCCCGGCTCGAGAAAACCAAAACCGCTAGCGCTACGTTTCGGCAATACAAAACCGTCGCCATCTCAAGATTGTACCCTTTTCTCGTCTTCCTTGATACAACCAGTCAAACGCAGAGACCGGGTATGAACTGCATACAGTTTAAGTCCCGTTCTGCTCTACGTACCAAGGTAATTGACTTGCATCTTCTAGTTCGTTGTCAGTTATGCAGACGGTTACGGACTTCAGAGAAGCCCGTGGCGAGATACAATTTGCATATGCGCCTAGCACTATCAGCAAGCTTACTTCTGTCATTTGCGATGCATACGATGCCGTCAGTATGGGGTTTTTCCACTTGTCTGACGCCGAGTTTCGCAAATATCTTGCGAGATTGTTTCTGTTCGGTTTAGTTAGGCAAACGGTCTCAGTCCATGCCAATTGCTGTGACGGGCTTGCACATGAAAACTGTCAGTCCTATTTGGAGTCCGAAATAGTTTTGAACGCAATTACAGAACCAATGTGGTCAGTCATTTTCCAATTTGGTGAATTCCCAATCAGCACACTGAGCAGACGATTCTGCTTGAAGAACTATAAAACGACAATCTCTTCCCTGTTGCTGGCTATCACACAATTGGACAGCGACTACGCCCATCAACAAGCAGTATTGCTCCGAACTTGGCTTCCCATGTGCGCCGGTGATGATCGAACGAAATTTATTTTCGCATGCAAGATTAATGAAATCTTTAGCACACTTGGTATCTACTTTTCTTTGGATGGTCTTTGCGGCGCCCTCTTTGAACACCCATATGCTCCATTTGAGGCAGCTAAGCAGCTTCTTCACGACGGCTTGAGTGATCGATTTGATTTCCTTTTCAAGCCCTATGCTACAGCTGCTGAGTGGGTCGACGCTTTTGCCGGTACTGACCGGCAAAGTATCTTGAATGAATTAGGACTCTCATGGGAATGTCCAGAAATTGGTCACCTTGATTGGAACTTCGACGTTAGTGACGAGTGTCGTATGGTACATGACTACTTACTGGATGTATGTCAAAAGCGCTATTACTCGAGCAAAGGGGTTTCAGTCCCACCGCCAACCGGTTCTCCAGCTCAGATATCTAAATTTTCAGAATTTCGAGGAATAACGATAGTGAGAACGCTTACGGCTGTCCAAGATCCCGAATTTTTGCTTTTAACCAGATATCCGTGTTCAGCAATATGGAATTCATCAGTGTATCCTTTGTATACCGTGCGTACAACAACAAATGTTGTGGGGGAAGACACGTTCCTACTAAATACCGACACTGTGAATTAATCGAGAAGTTACAAACTGGTAACGACGAAGTTCAGTCCATCGCTCTCTAGTGGAATTGGCAAGTGAAGTGAAACAATTCTGGAAATCAGACTCCTGACACCTGCTCTGCGTAATAGTCGACAAAGAATAATATATCATTTGTATCGCTGTCATAAGGGAAGCACTGTCATAAGGGAAGACAATATTGTCTAGCTATCTTCTTATGATGGCCGTATTCATAACTGTATCGCCTGTGATCTATTAAGTTAAGAAATGCTGTCAAATATCACAAAACTCGAATAAAAATTAGTTTGTCGGAATTTTCTTCACTTTCCGGAATATCTACACTGACTGTTGTCAACACTGGCGCTCATATGTATCATTCAGGGGCGCTTGATGACAGATATGATAGGGGTATCAAGAAATCTGAAGTTAGGAAAGGATTCTATCATGATAAGCAGAGACGTATGTCGCATAAAGGCCATCGGGCCGGCAGTAGATAACTTCACAGAACTCTCACTATTCTTGACGAACCATTATCGAAAAGGACCAAACCCGCACATCTAAGAAATAACAAGCAGAACAGCAAAATCGCCTTTTCCAGCAATTTTGAAATCAAGATCAATTTGCAGTGGTGCATGCAAAAGTATATGGTGATATCAAAATTTGAGCAGTTAGGATGTAGGACCGACTAGCGTTAGACTTTCAAATAACTCATCCAACATGCTAACAAAATAGGAAGATCAGCCAGCTTGCTTCGTTAGCTACTCAACCAATGCAATTATTCCGCAACTTATAAACTGGCATCGGAGAATATAAACGTTGGCTGCGACGATAAATGTGGTGGTGAAAGAACACTTTTTTCTAATTTGTCTCCATGGTAGGATAGCTTACCATTCCCTAGCCATTTCCTCTGTCTATTTTGTCATGGCCATTTTCAAATCTCTACTTCCACTCCAATAGAACCACAAATGACGTGACAATGCGGGGAATACAGTCAAATGCACCAAAATGTCTAGGCAGATTATTAAGGAGGAACCAAACTATGTGCTTCGACGAGAGTTTGCGATCGACGGTGCTTGCGGGACGAAGGTCTTTTCGAAAGAGACGCATTGAACTCTGTCTCGATAATACCACAACCGTTAATCTTTGAGACGATGACATCTTGCAAGATAAAAAGGAAAAGACGCCCGGTCTAGGAAAAGGCAGAGAGATCGACCTTGGACAAAGCAAGACCGCTGCCATCTCCCTATTGTATCTGAGACAAAATTTCCTTTTTTCTATCCTACTGTTTTTGAAAATGGCCGGGACAAGCCAATCGGACAAGAAGGCCTCGGACAAGAAGGCCGGGTATGGACTTGCATGCAGTTTAAACCTCTGTATTCCAGATATGATGACGGGCTAACAACTCCCTCTCTTCTCTCCTAGTGTATATCCCGTCCTACAGACTCTTACAGATCTTAGCGAAACCAATGGCGATGTGCACTTTGCATATGCGCCTAGCACTATCAACGAGCTGACTTCTGTCATGCGCAATACTTACAATATCAGCACCATGGGGTTCGGCACCCCTAAGACCGAATTTCAGAAAGATGTCGCCAGCTTGTTTCTGTTTGGTTTAGTTAGCCAAACCGCGTCAGCCCATGCAAAATGCTATAAGGTTGCGGATGAAAGCGTTCGTCGTTATTTGGATTCAGAATCAATTTTGGGCGCAATTAAAGCACCAATGTGGTCGGTCATTTCCCAATTTGGTGAATTCCCAATCTCCTCTCTCAGCATACGGTTTTGCTTAAAGAACTATGAAACGACAGTCTCGTCCCTTTTGCGTGCTATAAAGCAATTGGACAACAATCCGGCCAATCAAGAAGAAGTATTACTCAGGACTTGGCTTCCCATGCATGCCAGGGATGGTCGAACGAAATTTATTTTCGCATGCAAGATCAATGACCTCTTTCGTCCGATGGGTATCAGCCTTTCTGTCGATGGTCTGTGCAATGCTCTTTTTGAATATGCGTACGATCCATTTAATGAGGTCAAACAGCTGCTTAATGACCCCAAGTATGATCGATACCGCGCGACTGAGCGATTTGATTTTCTTTTTAAGCCTTATGCCACGACGGCTGAGTGGGTCAAAGTTTTTGAAAACGAGGTCCGGCAACGTGTTTTGAAGGAGTTAGGACTTTCATGGAAATCTCCAAATATTAATCACCTTGATTGGAACTTCAACATTAGTGACGAGTGTCGTATAATACATGACTACTTACTGCAGCATGCATCACCACCTAAAAAGCGTCATATCTCGAGCACAGATGCCCCAGTCACCCCGCAAGCAGGTTCTCCTGCTCAGATAACTAAATTTTCAGAATTTCGAGAAATAGCCACAGTGACCACACTTACGACTCTTCAAGATCACGAATTTTTTCTTTTAGCTTGTTTTCCGTGTTCAGCAATATGGAATTCATCAGAATATCCCGTGAATGTCGTGCGTACAGCAAAGGAAATCAAGCCAGAAGTTTCACGGTTTCTGCTTGGACAATGAATAGGAATGGAACTGAAGTAAATATCGTCGAATTTGAATTAATGGACAAATTCGCAGGTGGAAATTTGCTAAATTTGGTCCGTGACTCTCTGATGGACGTTGCAATTAAAGGAGTAGCAATTACGGAAAACTGTCAGTGGAGCTCCTATCGTTATGTAAATTATATAGCTCCGTAAACAAAGAATTTGCCTACTTTATACCACTGCAAAAATGAACACAAATATTCTCTACTTATGACCGTATGATAGTTAGTCTTATTCATAGCTTTATCGCCTGCGATAATTTCAATTCAATAAACCGTTTGAGAAAGGCAGCCAAGTTTCATAAAACCCTAAGAAAATTAGCCGAAATTCTCTTCATGTCATCATTCTTTCGACACAATTACCAGCAGCAAAATCCAACCAAAACAAACCTAACAAAAACAGATCTAATAAACAAACCAAAAAAGAAATCGCAATCTTCCCCCGTTGAATCCCAGACCAATGTGCAATGCAGCATGCGAAATACGAAAATCAAAAAAAGAAACAACGCAAGTAAAAATTTCGGCCAGCCGGGAAAGGGGGATGTCAAAAATTACTTGTTCGCAGGACCAAGTAACGTTCGACCTTGAAATAAGTCAACAAGATACTTCTCGACATCCAGAAATGTGAACGGGAAGGAGGACGATGAAGGCTGCTGAGTGGGAGCGGAGGATGCGCCCAGTAAAGACGATGATAATGCAGACTCAGCGAGAAAAGATGATTCATCTGCGGCACCGACAATTGGGTCCGACGTGCCGAGATCCTGCAGTCCAGCGACCAGCGCGGACGTCGGGTCCAGCTCCAGGCATGGATCCAACGAGGGAATAATCATATCCTCAGGAATATGATGCGAGCATTGGTGGTCGTGATCATGTCCCTCACAGGTGATAACGCCACTATCGCCCTCTTTTGCGTCACTAGGAATCATGATGCATGGGAACCCAGCTGAGCTTGGGGTCGAGTTCTCCTGTACACCCTCTTGCTCTAACAGCCGCTGTTCCACTTCATAAGCCTCATACTCCTCCTCTTCGTCAAGTCGCTCTTGTTCCGCATTCACTGCCGTAGATGCTGGCGCGGCATAGAATCCGTAAGTTCCGGCAACAATTCGACTCAAAAGTTCTTCTTGTTGCTGCTGTTGCTGGACTTGCTGTAGCTTCTTCAACTGTTGTCGCTTCTTGAGCCACTCCGTGCGATCATATTTGCCGCGTCTGGATGCTATCGCCTCACAGCTTTGCTCGCCGCGAGACTGACACCGCGTGCAGGGACTTCCATGTGCAGCGAAGTCGCAGCGCGCTTTGGAGGCGTGGCAGCGCGTGCAGGCGATGGGGGACCGCGTCGTCACCGCCGTGGCTGCTCGAGAAAACGCAGGCATATCCGAAGGCTGCTGTAAATCACGAATGCAAGACGGACAGTCGTAGCGGACAACTCATTGAAAGGCTGGAGCCTGTACCGGGAGTTGTAGTGGGGTCATGCAAAGTGTGCGGTGGAGGGGGCGAGCCAATAATGATAGCGGGGTGTAGCAAATAGCAAACAGTCATCCTTAAGGCCCCGAGTTGGGAGCAAACGCAGAGCCCTAGCCCTGAGGACCTCGAAAGTTGGAATGCGCCACATGGCCGCCTTCCTCTTTAGGACACGAGGGTTTATTTTGCAACTAAAACTTGGTCTTAAGTCAACTACATATCAGGTAACTCTCCGTCCAGCCATTTCTTTGCCTGCCAGTATAGCATGTCGTGCTGTTGCCGCGTTGGCGCGTCGCTAGACTCGCGTCTATGACCCGGCATGTCAAGCTTGACTGTCACTCCCATGGTGAGCTCCTGACAGTATGCAAGGTATCGGTATCCCGGAGGGTACCGCTCCAGTCTTTTGTCGTCGAGAACGGGCACTCTGGCTGGGTTGACGGGGATGAGCTTGTCTTTTTCATACCAGTGTCTAACCAGAACGGCGCCCCATTTGTTGTTGCGTTTTTCCCAGAAGAAAATGAACCGGCAGTCGGATTCGGCGTCGACTTCGATGCCGCCCTCAAGCACAAAACGCTGCGTGATTGTGGCTTTCATTTTTGTAACGGCTCTGTTGTTTTCAGCGTGAATGTCCGTAGTGCTGCCGTGGATACGGTGCATTATGAATGCGCCGGCGTCCATCCCTGCTTGCGATGCGCCGATGAAGGTCTCAATGGGCGTCCGGCCAGTCCACGTAGTATACACATGCGCATCGGAGTGGAACAATGAGCGAAAGTTTTCCCATTCGCATGCGTCGCGATAGCAGGGCCAGCCCTCGGCGAGCTCGCGGAGCTTGTAGCGCTCGAGTGCGAGGTCGGACGGGCCGTTGTTGCGGATCACGGCGTCGGAAGGGCGTGAGCCTTGAGGCAGCGAGTGAGCGTCCACGACCATTGAGGCGGCTTGTGGAAGAACTAGACTCTACAGAGAATGGCATCATATATATAAGAACTACAAACCGCAACGGACAATTGTATTGTCGGGCGCGAGGAGGAGAAGAAGGGCCGGCTAAAGACTTTGACGGACACGACGCCGTCCCGAGCGCGGCGCGGCCCTCGAGCGAGCTTTCTGCTGGGTGCTTTATCGGCATCATATCCTGTCCTCGTCCACGACAACCCAGCACCGCACAGAAGCGCAATGCAGATATGGAACGCCCGC
The DNA here is from genome assembly GCA_030556275.1 of Lipomyces sp. NRRL Y-27488. Taxonomy (NCBI): domain Eukaryota; kingdom Fungi; phylum Ascomycota; class Lipomycetes; order Lipomycetales; family Lipomycetaceae; genus Lipomyces; species Lipomyces sp. NRRL Y-27488. The sequence goes on along the minus strand of JAKTPS010000003.1, from coordinate 28,515 downwards.
AGACCGGCGTCCGCAGACCCGCGGCATCCGCAAGGTGTGCCTCCTCGACAGTCTCAAGTGAACAACAACAACATAGACGCCGCAAGCAAGCCAAAACAGAGCCCCCTGGAGGTCTTGAGTACCCTCCTCGGCCCACTCGATGACCTGCCGGAGACCGACTCTTCTGAATCGCCAGACAATCTACTAAAAGACGCATTGATTCCACCTCTGGTCACCAAGTCGTCGTCTTCCTCGTCATCTTCACCTTCATCCGCCGCCGCCCTCGCGGAACTCCATGCCGCTGTTACCTCCTCAGACAGCGTTCTCGCCTCCGTCCAGACAGATCTCGCCCGCTTTGTCGACGATCTCGGGCTGCTTTCTGCCGAAATGGAGGCACTACAGACGCGGTCGCTAGTGCTACATCGTCGCCTTGCCAACCGTGCTGCCGCCGAATCCTCACTAGGCCATCTACTGGACGAGCTCGTCGTGCCTCCGCAGCTCGTTCGCATGCTGCTCATGGGCGACATTGATGCGCGCTGGGTTCGTGCCGTCCAGCTGCTTGCGACACGTCTCCATCGAATTGCAGTCTTCCGTGCAACACTGGCCGAACAGAATCACGTCAACGACGAAGCCAAGAGCGAGGACAATCATATTACCTTTCTAGAAGACATCGCCCCTGTCCTCGAGCTGCTAGCCGACAAGGCCGTGGAGCGCATACGTGACCTTTTTGTCCGTCAGATCCGCTCTCTACGTCAGCCCGGCACAAACGCGCAGGTGCTACAGTACTCTGTCTTTTTGAGGTTCCGCCCGCTCTACGTCTTCCTGGCCCACGTGAATCCTGATCTCGCCGATGACCTTGCTCTTGCGTACCGCCACACCATGCGCTGGTACTACTCTGCGCATTTTGGACGCTACAGTCGCTCTCTTGAGGGAATTTCCTCAAGAGCAATCGACCGGCGCTGTCTTCTCGGTTCCCATGAGGCACATGCGGCCGACTTTTCGCTTGACTCGCGCATTAATATCATTTTCTCCACAGACTCCTCAGTCATGATGCAGTCGACTGCCGAAGCACAGAGTGCCACTGACGCCTCCACATACATTGAGCTTCCTTTCCGCAGCTTCAACCTGGCACTCATGGACAATATCTGCGCGGAGTACCTCTTCATAGTCGATTTCTTTTCCGCAAAGAGCGCGGACCAGCATGCGCGCATTTTTGCCGACGTTTTTGCACCAACATTTGACCTTGGTGAAGCTAACGCGGCGAGCCTTGTCGAGCGTGCAAAGTTTGACGCCTTTGGCATCCTGCTCTGCATCCGCATCGTCCACCTCCTCCAGTTCGAGCTGCAGCGCCGGAAAGTGCCAGTCATGGACGCCTACCTCAATCGCCTCAACATGCTCCTTTGGCCAAAGTTCCAACTCGTCATGGACGCCCACACAGAAAACCTGCATCGCCTCACAAACATGTCGTCCGCCGCAGCCGCCGTCTCCGCAATGCTCACATCGTCTTCTCATCAGCCCCAGCTCTCGTCCGCAGTCCCACACCCCGTAACGCAAGTTTTTGCTACATTTCTCAACGGCATCCTCCGACTCTGTCCCGAAGATTTAGAATCCGAACCCGTCACGCTCTCACTAAGTCGGTTGCAGAACGAGTTTGAAGCATTTCTGCTAAAGACTAGCACAAAAATCTCTCTTCCAGGTAACGTCTCACCACAGGAAGGCAAAGCTCTGAGACAAAAGTATTTGCACAACAACTACGTTCTTATATCGACTATCATATCCGACGCAGAAGGAAAACTGGCAGATCAGGAGAGGGAACACTTTAGACAGCTGACACAGGAGAATGCTAGTACTGGAGTTTAATATAGTTTTTGGACTTGTACATCATCTGGCTAGACCACTGTATTTTATATATATAACAGCCATCGGCTCTGCATACGTCTGAATGGGACTGAAATTGAAGTCTTGGAATATTTAATCTCAACAATCATACGCTCTTGATTTGGGGAGCTAAAATACCAGTTGGCGCATTGCTCTGTTGCGGCATCTGTTTCGTCTGTTGCGTCATCTGCCTGTCTATCTATGTACTGTACTGTACTGTACTGTACAAAAAAGCTCGCTACCATGTCTCCTCAAGATATCTACCTTGTTTTTCCATGAGCGTTAGTATATTTCTTGCGGCCTCGCCGGAATCCACTCTCCCGTCTCCAGGCTCGCTGTGATTAAGCGCAATCTCAACCGCACTTTCCAATGCAGCGCGCACAGCTTTCGGCATTTTTCCTTTACTACCACACACCCATACGTAAGCTTCTTCCCGAGCGATGATATCGCCAATCTCTCGCGCAACCAGTGGCATCCGCAATACGTGCTGCACATATTTGGTTTTATGATGCACTTTGCCTGTGCGGGAAAAGCAGGCAATTATCTTGGACGTCGGCGTGGTGTCTATGGTCCTAATTTCGTCAGTCTCTGTGTACTTGCCGTTTTCAATGACGGAGGAATTAGAATGGGTAGAATAGGCCCGCCATTCTTCCTCATAGTAAAAATCAGCTTCGGGAGATCGATTTCCGAATATCAGGATACTCCGCGCTTGCGCGGCACTCGTCGTGGGTTCCGACGTCTCGGAAACTGCTGCGGTGATACGCTGGCTCAAGAGGAACCGCAGCGGGGCGACTCCGGTTCCGGGACCTACTAATATGACTGGTCTATCCAGCGGCGGTGGTTTCGCTTGGGGCGCAGAAATCTCACATGCAAATTTGTCTCCTACTTTCAACCCAGCAATAAATCGCGTGGCGACGCCTTGTCGAATTCTGCGGATGACGGTGCGGTAGCGCACGATGGCAACCAGCAGCTGCACCTCACGGCTGGCAGGATCGTATCCGGCAATCGAAAACTGTCGTGGACGCAATGGCGGAAAGACCTCAAGAACATACGACAGCGGAAGCCTCACCGAGTCAAATTCGAGAAGACACTCTAGAGCAGACCGGCGTGGCCTATCGGCGTAGTCATACCTGTCTTGCGTGAACTCCTCGTTGCTGGCGTCGCCAAGCTCGCGAAGTTTGTCTTGCTGTTGCGTGTTCCCGTCCGAAAAAAAGCTGAGAACCTCAAAGAACGTTGCTCGGGGAACGCAAGTTATGTCAAGATAGAAAGTGAGCAGGTCGCGCAGCGTAACACTTGTTGAAGACAAAACTTGAAGGGTTGGCGGAAGATATAAGGGGAGGTCAGCTAGGTCGTCCCAATTCTGCGAGGAAATGAGCGCAGACACGTCGGCAGAGCTGTTTTCGGGGTACACGAGAAGTGTAGAACCGGGAACAATGTCGTATTCCTCTGTAGTGGATGGCAATATGGTATGAAATGCTCGCGTATCTTGGAAATGTGTCGTGGATGTTATGCGATCGTTTCGGGATACAGTCGCGAGTTTGACTGTCTTGGAGAGACGGGTGGCTAATAATTCCTCTCGACTCCGCCCTTGAGTGTTCTCCTGGCCACCATTGAGTATCTCCACGTTAAATTCTGGCGGCAGCAGCACATCATCATCCAGGACCGGCAAGCTGTCGTTCCCGCCAGCTCCACCAAACGTGCTTAGCAGATTCTCACAAAGCACCTTCTCCCACGCCGCATATGCAGCCTCAATGCCGCCCGTGGCAGACTCATCCCCTTCACCGCGTGAACACAGCTCACTTGCGCCAAGCTGTAGAAGCCTCTTGTGGAGCTTTTTGCCGGCGTAGTTGAAGTGTGCATATGCCGTGTCGCCGAGACCAAAGGTCGAGAACATGAGGTCCGCGAGAGTGAACGGAGTGAGTTTCCGGCGAAGAAGAAGACGCCAAAGAGGTCGGGCATGTCGGGGCATTTCACCATTTCCGGTAGTAGAGCACAGGAATATGACAATAGGCCGGTCGCTATCATCAGACAACGAACGCTTTGTGAAAAGAACCGACGTCGCACGAACGAGGTCGTCGGCAGGAACGACAGCGGCGCGGAACCGCAGGCGCAGAAGACGGCGACGGAGGTGGTCGGCCAGGGACTGAGCCGTGCCCGTCTCGGACACGTAGACGACCATGATGGGTGGACCGCGATGTTCCGTCATGTTTGGCGTCCGTATGGTGTTGCGGTGAGCTGCAGAAGCGCGAGGCGATGACTGAACCGAGAAAAGTTGACGAGCGACATCGGCGAGATTAGTCATGTGACTGCAGCCGTCAGCGATGCGGCGCGTTCAATCCTGTTCCGCCAAACCTTGTTTGAGATCGTCTGAAATGGCACGAGTCGCCGAAGCGTCCTCTATAATCAGTCCTCTATAATCAGCCAGCCAAATCCATGCGGATCTCGCGTACCTTGCGATCAGGGCTATTAGCTCCAGCACGTGTGCGCTGCAGTGGTACAGGACTTGGACGATATAAGCACACGCACGCGCATCCTGAAGCAAGCTCGACACACCAGAAACACCCACCACTCTCTCCCGAAGTCTCGGCGTTCCTCTCACGACTCGTCCGCGTCGATCAAGCTGGCGAGCTTGCAGCAGACCTCATTTATGCCGGACAGCACCGCGTTCTTAAGGTCACGCGGCCGGATATTGCCCCACTGATTCAACATATGTGGGACCAAGAAATTCACCACCACAAGACATTCGACCACCTGCAAACCACTCACCGAGTCCGTCCTTCCCTGTTCACGCCTGCCTGGAAAGCAGCTGCTTATGCCCTTGGCGTCGGGACTGCTGTAATGGGCAAAGAGGCTGCCATGGCCTGCACGGAGGCCGTAGAGACCGTTATTGGTGGACACTATAATAACCAACTTCGAACGCTCGTGGGTATCCTTGAAGAAGAAGCCAAGGCATCAAAGGACGGAGCTGCGAGCGCGGAGCTACGGAAATTGGCAGAGACAGTGAGTCAATTTCGCGACGACGAGCTAGAGCATCTGGATACGGCTGTGAAGAATGACTCGGGCGAAGCGAGACCGTACTGGCTTCTTACTGAGACTATAAAGAACGGATGCCGAGCGGCGGTCTGGGTAGCCGAACGGTTGTAGGATTAGCCATATTCCCTCCCTTAGATACTATTAATAAATGCTGTATATACAAATAAGATCCTAAGCAGCCCTATCCATAACATCTGCCCGTGTATCCCCACTTCCCTCCACACCCCAAGTGCCTTCAATGAGTGCCGCGCGTATTAATCCAGCCCAATGGGGTCCGATAGCCTGCTCATCAATTTCTCCAAGCGCCTCAATCACATCTCCGCGTAGCCGCATAAGTTCATAGCCCATCTTTCCCTTCTTCGACATTATAACATCCATGACCGCCGGCATAGACACCAGTACCTTTGCTCCGTCTGTGGACGTTGCTAGTTCCTTGCATACTTTCAGTAGCTGCGGAACAGGAAGCTGCAGAAGTCTTCGCGAATCTAAATTAAGAAGGGAGCGTGCTTGTGGCGAATGCATCCAGTTGCAGGTAATATCAACTAGAGAGCCATTTCCAAGGGGGAAGTTGCGAATCAGAGCTGGATTTTGCGCCGCAACGTAGTCTCCTGGTATCAGCGCGAGCAACTTGCAATCTTGTTCGTCAAGTACCGAAGCAGTTTTCACAATCCGAAACGACCCGTCTACCTCAGCGAACACGTCGACGCGAAGTTGACCAAGTCTACCCAGTGCACTCGCCGCGGCGCTGCGCTCGAGAGGGCTCGCTGGTGGGGATAGATATATTTGTGCGATCTCCATGTACGCCTGCTTCGCAAGTATGAATATCGACGGCGGCAGATATAGCTCCGGCAGACTTTCGTAAAATTGCGCCGTGACTAGTAAACCAAGCATATCCCCTCCACCCGGAGCGGAGGACGCCAATGCAGCAACTTCAAAATATATCAGGTCGGACGGAATGTCGTCGATACCTGCGCTGTTGTTTTTCTGTCGCAGTATTGTGAGCACGACTTCCTGTATGCGTGTAATTACCGTTATCGACTTTAACGGAGTGCGTTTCTTGATGTCGCTGGCGCACGCGATGACAACAGCGCGAACAGACGACGAAGCCACCAAGAACTTTGCTATCGTCTTCTCGACTCGCGAAATGACACCTTCCGATAATTTTTCGTTCTCGATTAACCTCACAACACTGGCAACCACGAGCGCATCATCCGCACTTCCGGAAAACTCATAACAAGAAAGGAAGGTCACGGCGGCCTGGCGGATCTTGTCGTGCGTGTCGGCAGTGACCGTGGCGATGAGCGCATCGGCACTGCCTATAACATTCGTGATCTCGGTCCACGTAGTGGATCCAGAGTGCACAATCGGTTCAATTACCTCATCTACCAGCAATGCGACAACATCTGGACTCGCAAGTCTCGCGTCACTCAATATATGGCTTATACCGGGCCATACCGCCGTCAATGCTCCGGGACGGGTAGCGTTCACGCCGGCAGCGCGGATCGCGATGAGGTGGGGCTGTAATTTGATCGGCGAAAGGTCAACCGGGGAAGACAGAAGATATACTGATAGATAGTCGTATGGTCTGCTCATGATGAGGTTTAAGTAATGATGGTTCGTGGTCCAGGAAGGAATCGCGGAGAACGAGATGAGCTGCAAACACGAACCCCGCGCTCGCCCCCTGAATCGTCAGCGCGTTCAGTATTTCCGTATCTGGATGGAAGCAAGGAACAAGAAAGAAATTTGTAAATAAAAGTACAATTTCAATTGATAGAGCTATGCTACTCTACTTTCTTGCATACGTTATCTTCGTCTTCTTCTCCTCCACGGCAAGATCCTTTGTCCCTTCCTTTGCAACCACAGCATTGTCATCCGTCTCGTACTCAACGAACCCGATGCCCTTGCGGCCCGGCACGAGCCGCACTTCAACAAACCCAGGAAATCTGTCGAAAATTGCAGTAAGCTGCTCTGAGGTGACTTCGTCCGGTAGGTTTTGCAGGAACATGATCTTGTTTGGTGGAAGAAGCTCGTCGGGCGGACCAGCTGCTCTTTTTGCAGCTGATGTAGAGACCGCTCCTGTGCGTTTGCGCTTTTTGGCGAGCGCTTCGAGTTCTTGCTTTTTCCGTTCTGTAAAGGCTGTTAGAAGGACAGTCATAGTAAACGCAAGAAATACTCGAAATACCTTTCTCAACGAGTCGGTTTTGCTTGTGTTCGTCGTATAATTCTGCGTTCTCTTGCTTCTTGATCGTGGCATCGCTCTTTGATTTCGCAAATTGTATAACCTGTGCACTGGGTGTTAGTCGTTATAGGACAAAAGTAGGAAAAAGTAGATCATTCAAAAGCAATGGCATACCATGGGCTTATCAAATAACTCAAACCCTTGTACCTCCTCCTTCGCGGTCTCTGCAGTTTGCACGTCATCGAAAACAACAAAGGCTTGCCCACGCATCCGTATATTCTTGTGCGCGACTATCTCTAAAACCGAGCCATAGGGGCTGAAGACAGCGTCCAGAGATTCTTTCAGAATCGGGATCTTGATTGCTTCATCGAGGTTGCGGATGTAGAGGCTGTGAGATGTGAGTATATGGTCAAAAAACAACCAAAAGAAAACAAATCGCATACGTTTCCGACGGGGGGTTTTCTGGAAGAGTCTGAGCATCAGACATTGCGCAGTTGTTTGTTGACGATTTCTTCTTCGAGTAGCTGAATCAGATTGTCAAGACGCTTTATGAACGTCGAAACTTTAATTTCCTTTTTCTCTTCCGGTCACTCGCTCTTATTGCGAACCTCCTTCCTCTGCGTATATATTCTCAGCTCAAACGGAGTCAAAATGGCAGACGACCTCAATGATGATGACTTTGATTCCAACACGCCGTCGTCGACAAATTCCTCGACGGCCTCGGAAATGGCGACCTTGCACTACGCGCCGTTCCAGAAGCTCGTGCCGCCGCTCAACTTCTGCCCCGTCGAGGACCAGCTCTACCGCTCCGGCCAGCCCACTCCGATCAATTTCCCGTTCCTCAAGGATCTCGAGCTGAACTCTGTGGTGTGGCTGGAAATGGAGGACCCGTCCGAGGCGTTTGTGCGGTACGCGCGAGAAACGGGGATCCGGATATTCCACCTTGGACTAGAGAACGGAGCCGGCGTGGAGGATCAGGACGACAACGACGATGACGGCGGCGGCGACTTCATGCAGCAGCAGTCTACTCCACGTGCGAATGAGCCGTTTAGTTTTATGTCGAATAACGTCAACGGCAGCAGTGCTACCCCCTTCTCCGCAAATAGCGGGCTTAGCAGTGCGCGGCACCCAAAATCCTCGACCAACCCATGGGACCAATTACCCGAGGCATCCATTGTCCGGGCACTGGATATCATTGCAGATAAAGACAATTATCCACTACTTGTATGCGGAGGTATGGGCCGTCATCGTACTGGCACCGTCATCGGCTGTTTACGGCGCGTTCAAAAGTGGAATCTTGCCAGGTGGGATTTGCTGCCTTTTTATACATTCATATGCCACGAGACTAACACCAGCGTCTAGTGTATCTGAGGAGTATCGAAGATTTGCAGGCTCTCGTAAGCGAGTTCTGATTGAATTGCATATCGAGGTGAGTTGTTATTCCGGCTCCCCCAAGACAAATCAAAACAAGGGTTGGCTGACACGTTGCAGGCATTCAACATATACTCGGTCCACATAGATCCCGAGCTCGCACCGCCATTCCTGCTGTACTAGTACTATTTGCATGCATTTGATTTGTCTCATGGAGTTTTTATCATTGGAAACGGGGTGTTGTATTACTTTGTTTACGAATTTGGATGCCAATTAATCTATAATATCTATATACAAAAATATCTTAGTTGCTTGCAGACAAAAGCCTCATAGACAATGCCTCCAAATCCTCCAACGTCTTGGGCTGTGCAACCTCGACAATATTCTCGGTCTTTGCCCTCTTTTGCTTGATCGTAGTCGGGGTATCCTCTTCGAACCACTTCTTGGGTCGTTTACTCGATCGTTGTGGTTCCTCTTCTTCCTCCTCTTCCTCTTCAAACTCTTCTTCATCCCCACTCTCCTCTTCCATTTCCGCCAGTTCTCGTTCCTTCCTCTTTCTCCTCTTCTCCTGCCTCTTCTCCTTGGCGACTTGCTTATCAGCCACGTCCACATCACGCATCCTCTCGCCTTCCTTTGAAATAAACTCTGCCTTCTGTTCCTCTGGCGCTCCTTGCAATTTAAAATCATCCTCATTTTGGAATTCGTAAATTGCATGTGGATTGCCCTCGTCATCGAATACGAGCTTCGTCGGGTTAGATTTGTACTTCAGCATTGATTTCTTGGACAGCGCGGCTTTAGCTTGCCGCTTCGATACGGGTGCGTTCATGTCGATTTTGTGGTGTTCTGTATCGGATGCATTGTCGTCGGAGCCGTCTTCTTCGGATGACAACCCATGGTCGCGCCTCTTGACGGCCATGAAGTCCTCGTCGTCTGAGCCGTCATCTCCTGTACTCCGTGTCGTCGTCGACTCGTCCTTGATCAAATTCTGATAATGTTCTGACAAAACATTTTGATTTTGCCTTTCAAACATGCGGTCATATTTCGTCCGCACAGCATTTTCCTTGGAGCCGGCCTTTGCGAGTTTGGCATTGGCGTCGTCGCCAGCTTCGTCTTCGGACGACGAATCTTCTTTTTTAACAGCATTCTTTAACTGTTTCGTCTTTGCTGCACTCGCAAATCGAACGCGTGGAGCGCCGGGTAGACCGAGGCTCTCTGCGAACTCTTCAGTGGGCAGATCATCGAACTTGAATACCTCCCGGTCCTTCTGAATGAATATCGACTTGCAATACGACACAAAGGCTTTTTGGCCGAGATATTTGATCTCCGGGTTTTTGAAACATAACGCCTGCAAATCGGCACGTATGGATTTCTTCTTTACCTCGCGAATTGTGATTTTCTCAATCGGTACCTTTTTCGCCTCTAGACGTGAGAGCATGCCTGGCTCTTCCGACGGTGTCAAAAACAGCAACGCACGGCCCGTAGCGTCAAATCTCGCAGTTCGTCCTACGCGATGAATATATGTGTCTGCATCCTCGGGGGCGTCGATTTGGACAACCCAGTCGACGGCCGGGAAGTCCAGACCTCGCGCGACGACGTCCGTGCAGAAAAGACAGGCGTGCTTCGACTCGGCAAAGCGCTCTGTGACGTCGATCCGCGCTGTTTGCTTCTGGCGACCGTGGATGTGCATGAGCGGAATACCCGGGTGAAGCGTCTTGAATGTTTCAAACATAAACCGAACCTGCTTCGAAGAGGAGACAAAGACAAGAATCTTAGCTTTCAGGTGAGTCTTGAGGAAGCTGAATAGCGTGTCCAGCTTTTCCGGGAGAGGTGTGAGGGCGTAGTATTGTTGCAGATTGGCGGGTGTACTTGAGGCGGCGGCTTCGTGTGCTGAAATGTACTCTGACTTCGACGGCGAGAGGCTCAGTCTAGCAAGATCTGAAACGCTCTTTGTTTGCGTGGCGGAGAAAAGTAGTGTCTGACGCTGCTTTGGTAGGTGCTCTACAATTGCGTCCACCGTCTTGCGGAAGCCCATATCAAGAATCCTGTCCGCTTCATCCAAGATCAAAAGCTTCACGTTGCCGGTCTCAAAACCCGCGGCCTGGTCCATATGTTGCAGTATGCGCCCGGGCGTTCCAACCAAAATATTTAGCCGGCCAATGCGATCGCGCTCGACTTGCACATCTTTTCCGCCAATAACAAGGCCAGCGGAAAAAGAGTGAGCACGGCCGATTTTGCGAAGGACATCAAAGATCTGAATGGCGAGCTCGCGAGTCGGTGAGATAACAAGGGCACCAAGACCATCATATTGGGTCCATTGACTGCGATATAGTACTTCGAGGAGCTGATAGAGGCATTAGCTTTGTGCACAAAAAATTAACTATCTATGGAACATGCCGGTATAAGAAACGCAAGTGTCTTGCCGCTTCCCGTCTTTGCCGCACCAAGAACATCCTTGCCTTGCAAGGCAGCAGGAATAGACCGTTTTTGTATTTCTGTGAGGGTAGTGAAATGCGAGAGCTTGAGGCCCGTGGCGGTCTGTTTGGACAGCGGCAGGTCGTCGAACGTGGAGAGCGTGCCGGCGGATTCGGCTGTGATCTCGGCGACGCGAGCCGTAAGAGAGGCGAGCTCTTGCGCGTCGCGCGTGCGCCGGATGTCCTTTTCGGACTTCTTTTTAACCGGCGCGTTATTTCGTTTGCGTGACATTTGGACGGTGTTTGCCTGCGTCGAGATTTGCGATATCTGGAACTGCAATTGTGATTTTATCCAGACAAATTTTTTAAATGTCCCAACTGAGCCCCTTGGGAGCAATCCGAATTCGCTAAAAAATTAGACGGAATTTTCTTTATGATCCCTCTCAAACCACATAATTGCATAGCAAAAATGCTGTCGTCTAACTGGGCTTTGCTACAAAAGACCCAGAATGCACAGCGAAAGCGGAAACGCGGCACTCGCGAGGCTAGTGAACGCAAGAAGACTCTACCGGCGAAGCAACATGAGGAACCCACGGCAGAAAGCATCGCACTCGCAGTGCTGGGATCACGGGAGAAAGACACGAAGAAGAACCTCTTGGACTGGGCGGAGGACAATGATATCGCTGTTGGGGATCTTGAAAAGGCGTACGGCAAGAGCAGCACTGACGCGATGTTTGCACAGCTGAGTGCGGAGGAGCAAAAACGGCGCAATCATCTTCAGCAACAGCCGAACAGTCAACGTCCGGTCGTGATTGACGAGACTAAAACAACGATAGGAAAGTACGTGTCGCTGGACTGTGAGTTTGTTGGTATTGGGGCGGACGGAAAACGCTCGGCGCTGGCGCGGGTGTCGATTGTGAACTACTTTGGTGCTGTCGTTTTGGACGAGTTTGTCCGGCCGGAGGAGAAGGTCACGGACTGGCGGACGTGGGTCAGTGGTATTCGGCCATCAGACATGAAGAATGGTGAGTTTCCTGGCGGGTTCTTGTTTAAAGGAAAGCAGAAGTACTGACGGCTCTTGTGCAGCCAAGCCATTCAAGGACGTACAGATGAAAGTTGGTGAGATCCTGAAAGACCGCGTGCTCGTCGGCCACGCCCTACGCAATGATCTTAAGGTGCTCCTGATCTCGCATCCGAAGCGACTTATGCGTGACACGTCGCGGCACGCTGAATTTAGAAAGCTTTCCAAGGACCGTGCTCCCGCTCTGAAACGGCTAGCGAAGGAGGTTCTTGGGCTAGATATTCAGGGAGATGAGCACTCCTCAGTGGAAGACGCTCGTGCATGCATATTACTATTCCGGAAACACAAGGACGAATTTGAGCGGGAAATTGCAAAACGGCATCCGGTGAAGAAATGAGAGAACCCAGCTGCGAAAGAGAAGAGTTTGCACTAGACAGACAATGATGCCGCCATACTGTAAATAAAAAACGGCATCGCCCGTGGCAAGGAACCGCGGGATGGCAGACATGCACAGGTGCGAGATGTCAAGGTCTTGTCTGATCTCTGGCGTTGTTGATATCTCGGTTTTGTTTCATAAGTCCTTTTTAATTTTGTCGCACTCTAGAGGGTTTAAATCCGCATAATGCATAGTTTGCATAATTCAGAGGCTTAATAAAGAATTACAAAGCAATGACAAAATAACTGGCTGCGAGAGAGTGGCCGAGTAGCCATGGAAGATCGGGTCGATGACGTAGATAATTGTCCGGGCAACGCACGCCGCTTATGTACGGGACTCTGATCTCCAAGCAACGTGGAGCAAACACTCGCTCTCTGAATGCGGGGACTATATATCAGCACGGCCATCTCACAATTTGCTTCAGCATCTTTGTCCGTCCGCCAATTGAATCGCCTTTCCATAGTAAAGCAACCGTGGGGTTTACTCGTTACTACTCGACGCACAATGGCTTCCACTACTACAACGGCTACTGAAGAGGTGCGGCATTTCTCATCGGTGCTCAATTCTCTGTCCTGCGGAGGCTGATGACGATTTAATTAGAATATTCTGAAATGGGCCAGCAATGATGGCGAATTTCGTCGCAAGCCCGTAAGCATGCCTTCTTGTTGCGCATTCTTTTGTTCTTCTGTACTGAACACGGAGGATTCAAGTCCGTCTTTCGAAATTCCATCTCCCGCGAGCCAGGCGCGGAATTCGCGCCCGAGAAGGGAAGATATCATCTGTATATCTCGTGGGCGTGCCCTTGGTATGATATTACTCACTTGCAACGTTTGGCCGAGGTTGAGAAGGGGGCTCTGACTGATTCTGCCAATGATCTAGGGCGCATAGGACAGCAATCGTAAGAAAGCTGAAGGGCCTCGAGGATATTATTGGCTTGAGGTACGTTTAGAGCCAATGTGTTTCTGTGTTATCATTGCTCACATAATCCGCCGAAGTGTCGTGGATTGGTATCTCGGCCCTCTGGGTTGGAAATTCTCGACGCCCGAGGAGACTCCCGGTTCGACTGTCGATGCCGTTCACAATTCGTCGCATCTTCGGGATCTGTACTTCCGCGTGAACTCTGAATACGATGGCCGATTCACCGTCCCGGTTTTGTGGGATAAAAAGACAGATTCGCTCGTGAACAACGAGTCTTCTGAGATTATCCGCATGTTCAACGAGGAGTTTGACGATTTCGTCGAGGACAAGTACAAGGGCGTTACGTTCTATCCGAAAGAGCTGCGGACGGAGATCGACGCGCTGAACGAGTGGGTTTACGACACCGTCAACAACGGTGTTTACAAGGCCGGCTTCGCGTCAAAGCAGGAAGCGTACGAGTCCCACGTCGTGAAGGTGTTTGAGTCTCTCGACCGACTCGAGGCAATCTTCAAGAAGAACGGCAGCGGCTTTTTGATTGGCAATACCTTGACGGAGGCCGACATTCGCCTGTACACGACCATCGTGCGCTTCGATCCTGTCTACGTTCAGCATTTCAAGTGCAATATCGGGACTATCAGGGCGAATTATCCGTACATCAACAAGTGGCTCAAGAACCTGTACTGGGACATTCCGGCCTTCAAGGACACGACCAACTTTGAACACATTAAGAAGCACTATACCAAGGTAAGTTGTTGTCTTTGGAGCTGGGCAAGCATGTTTTGGCAAGCGGGTGAAAGAGGAGGTTTAACAACGAATTATTATAGAGCCACAAGCAGATCAATCCGTTTTCGATCACTCCTGTTGGGCCGATTCCTAATATCGAACCCAAGTAGTCAGTCTACTTTTTGTGTCGCTCATTCTTGGAGAAGCAAATCTGATGTTGAAAACACAATCCTTGAGGGACCGCTATTGTCCAGTAATCACTCTGGGTGTTACTTGCTATTCTAAAATGTACTAATTACGTAACTATGTGACGTTATTTCTCAAGAAATATAATATCGGAGCAATATAAGAGATCAAGGAAAACTAGTAGTTGCGGTGGATTCCTCATGCGTGCACCAGCCAGCAGCCCCGTAGCAGTAATGCAGTTTGTCGGCAGCAAGTAACAGTGCTTGCCAAATGCACTGCGCATCTAAAATAGTAATCACGATATTATCCGCAGATGCACAAAAGATGCCGAATGGGATTTCTTCTAGAAGAATGTGGGCGCAGTTATAATGCAGCAGTGAGCTGACTGATGGCGCCTGCGATGATGTCATTGCGTGTTCTAGAAGAACGCCCAACCCCGGAGAGGGCAAATTGGTGTAGTTTTAGTCCTGTTGTGACAAGGCGCACCACAACAAAAGAAGAGTAAAATCCCACCAGTTTGTCCCGCAACACGTGCTGCGGCGCCGTTTGTCCCAACGCGTTCCTGCCTCTGAACGGGCGCCTATAAAGCAAACCCCGTTCGGCCCTCGACAGCAAACAACCAACAACCACCAGCATCTTCTTCTCTCCTTCGATCCACGGTTTGTACGCCTTCGTGCACGCTGCCCAGCCGGTCCTGTTCTAATCCATCGTGCAGAAACAACCCACTAGAGTATCATTGATGTCGCAAGTGTACCTCTTCCCCGGCGACCCGTCGCGCGCATCCGGCCGCTCCCGCTCCCGATCCCGATCGCCAGCCAGATCCGCAGCCTGGCTGCCGCAGGGCCTGTCCACGCCGTCCTCGTCGGCAGTCAGTCCGGCCGTCGCGGCGCACCGCGCGCATCTGTCCCACTACATCTCCCAGCTGACGGCGCTCGAGCGCGAACAGCAGCGCATTGCGCTCGAGCAGCAACTTCTCCATCGCCAGCAGGTGCAGCTCGCAGCCAAGCGAGATCAGTTGACATACCTCATCGCCGAGGAGCAGGATCTCGTGCTGCGGGCCGTTCAGCAGCAGCAACAGCAGGAACGGCTGCGCGCGGAGGCCAGGGCCCAGGCCGAGGCCGCCGCGGTGAGGGCCGCCTTGGCGGATCGCGAGGCGCAGATCGCCAGAAGACAGCGATTGCGATACGCCGTCTATCGCAAGCAGCAAGAGGAGCAGGCGCTTAAGGACGCCGAGATCCAGCGCGTGCTCAAGTACGTCCAGAGCGTGGCCGAACCTCAGCGGCAGAGAGAGTATTCCCCCTTGGCGGAGTACATTGCGCAGCAGAGCTCCCAGCAGAGGCAGCAGCCTACCCGGTCGGCCGCATCGTCAGAATCGTCCGCAGAACTCGAGGAAACTCCGCTGCGCCCCGGCGCGATCACGGCCTTTCTCCGCCAGCAAGGTCTCAAGCCGCACAGCCTTTACGGTACCCCTTACGGGTCCGCCGCCGCCGCCGAATCGAGCATTCGCAAGCGCGGATCTCGCCGTGGGAATTCGTCGGAAGCCGTTCCGACCATAACGGCTCCAATTGGCGCGCCCCCTCGCCACGTTCGAGGCGCGCTGCCACAGCAACACCACAGCGCGAAGCTTGTGCCGGACGTGAATTATGCATCCGCCCAGGACTTTTTGAGTGCTTTGTTTGGTGGATCGGAAGCGGCGGAACAGGAAGCAAGAGATCTGGCACCGCCCCAGTACGAAGAGGACCGGTACGAGGCGCAGCAGCCTGAGGAAGAGGCCGCTGAAGTCGGCGAAGAGGCGTACGAGACCGAAGCAGCGACCCCGGAGAAGCCGTCCAAGGAGTCACCCGCGGTATTTGGATACGATAAGCCCCTTACCTACAAGCAGCTTGCTACTTTGATCTTTGGCCCGCCGCCTAGTGAAGGCGAGTCTTCCGCGTCCATATCTACACGGTCGTTGGCTACGCCGACGCCTTCAGCAGGGGAACCCGCGCGCCCGACTCGTCCCGCCTTTCACTATACACTATCACGATCCGGAGTTCCGCGTGCCGTGTACGACGAGCCCGTGTCTGTTTCCTCTCCGCCGGCGCTTTCGCCATTGGACGCAATCGCGGCCCAGATCGAGGGCTTGCGTGAGAAAGTTGTCGAATCGGCCTCCAGGATCGACAAACTCGCATCTTCTTCCACTGGCGATGACGTGCAAGACGCGAAAAAGCGACAGTCGCTGCTTGACATACAAGTTGAGCTCGAGAAATATTATTCTGATCTCGATGACATCCTCGTAACGCCGCAGGGAGAGGACGCCACTGAGGAGGACGACGCAACAACGACGCGAAGACAGGAGTTGAGACTTCAAAAGCATGCCGTGACGACGCTAGCGGTTGATGCCGCGGACAGGATCGATAAGATTTTGACACCGGCGAGCTCTTCAGAGCCGTCATCGAGCGACGAGCAAGAGCTAGAGGAGGCACTAGAACAAGAATTACAACAGGAGGAAGATGATGATTACGAACTTGTGCACCCCGAGAAGCCCGCCGAGGAACCTGAAGGGAATTTAGGCGGCTCATCTTTTGTCGTACCGCCTTCTTCTTTTTCGAATTTGGATTTTGGAGAGTCTTCCGGCATCAGCAGCACCAGTACCGAGTCTGCCAAGAGAAAGGAGGAAGTTATCGATGACGGAGAGTACTACGAAGTGTCACGGCCTGGCAGAAATGTCACGTTGGAGAGCATAGAGGGAGAAGAGCAAGACGAAACACTGAACCATGAGGAGAGATCGGAAACGAAGGTGAACGTCCCGCTTTCGTCACTGGCTGCCGCTCGCGCGGAGGTATTCGCTGCAGACGATGACGACACTTCAGTGATCGTGGAAGCTTCGCGCCCCATGTCACGCGCAACGGACCACGGCGAAAGCGAAGTTTTTGTGCCGGAGACTGCGGACTCGAGCGGCCATGTTACCTTGGAGAGGAACGCCGGAGAGGAGAAGGATGAGTTCCTGGACGAGGAGGAGGTCGAGGAGAAGAAAGTTCCCCGCAAGCCGGCGGCCGCCGCGGAGCTGCTTAAGGAGCAGGAGAAAAGAGAGAAGACAAGAGGGCGGAGTCCATTACGACATGTCGTTGTGGAGGACGCTCCGGAGGAGTAAATACAGCTGCGAAAAGAATATATATCAGTCAACTAGCTTAATATATGAATTATTGAGAGTACTTTTCCAAGTTCTGAACCAGAACTCCCAACGTGAACAACTCCCAACGGGTCGGCCGCACCGGCGCGTGCCGTGCTTATCGAGCCCAAACCTCCCCTCTAGACCGGCGATAAGAAATCGGCGATCAGATACAAACACGATACGATAGACGATGCATTTGGTCTGCCGCTGCTATCACTCGGCTTTGCAGAGTGGTGGCATGAAGGCGAGAAGTCATGGAATATTTCGGGGGTTTGCGTCCCGGGCTCGAAGGGACAAGCGTAAGGCGTCCCCGCAGTCGATGTTCAAATCGAATATGATGCCACCGGTGGTGTGGCTTCAAGCAAATGCCGCGAAAGATCTGAAGGCGTATGGACCGAATCGGGACCAGCCGCCAGCGAGAATAGAGCAGCCTGCAGAGGCAAAGCTGGACGCTGCCGTACCGGCCGTGGTGCCACTGCTGATTCCACCGACATCAAGTCAGCCGAAAGTGATTCCAGCGAAAGCGAATCCATCGCCGGAAGTGATTGAGCCAAACAGGACTGAAGGACAGGCAGATCCGGACAAGAGGTTTCCTAGCTACTTGGGTATACCGGCGTCGTATCCCTCCCCTGACGATTCAATCGTTCCGATAATAGCTCGTCCCAAGTCGTGGATCGTCAGTAACCACGCCGCCGCGCCGAGCTCCGCGGACCCTCCCGGCGAGGATGCCGTTGCGAAAAGCATTGCGGAGATTTCTGCGATCATGCCTCCGGCTGTTGCGTCTTTGATTAATAGTAGTCACGCCAGCGGAGCCAGCTCTGGGGTGGTCAACACGGGTGCGTCTGATGGGAAGGATATTCAGGAACCGAGCTGGTTTGCCGGACGCAAGTATGGCGACGCGGCATATCTGGGACTGGTTGCCGCCGGATTCGGAATCGTGCTTGCGGGGCCCGCGTACTTTGTCCTCGCGTACTTTGACGAACAGCATCAGAAGCAGACCGCGGCAGATTTCCAAGAGAACGGCAGCGAGCTGAAAGAGCTCAGTGGCGGCGCGCGCAGACAGAAGCACTGGTATCCAGTCTCGACTACGGTTGGTCTTCTCTGCAGCGGGCTATTTTTCGCAAAGGTCTTGATCCCAAAACTACGTCTCGTGCTCGTCAACTACGGATACGTGAACCTGCCAATCTACAACGTCTGGGCGTCAAACAAGTCATTCGTACTGCCCCGGAAGTTAGCACCCCGCAGTGCAGTAGTGCTGGCGCATTTCTCGCATCGCACACTCATGAGCTTCCTCGCGTCTACGCTTTCGCTAGTCTGGCTCGCGCGTGAGACGGAATACCTTGTGTCTCCCGAGGCGCTCATGCCCGTTCTTGCGACCGGGATGGTGACCTGCACGGTGTCTGCCGCGCTGTTGCCGAAAGTGCTAGCGTTCTCCGGACCGTACTGTCCACGTGCAGTGTCGGGCGCCTCAGGGCTGGCGTGCGCGGTGCTGGGCTTCCTGGCGACGTTCGAGGACGCGGGGGACATTCCCCGGTACCTCGCGTACGCGCTGGTCGGAGTATCGGCATTCAGGATGATCGCGAAGGCGAAGAGCATCACAGCGGCGGGCAAGTGTGGCCTTGCGGCGTGGGAATTCGGTGGCGTGCTTGGTGGGTTTGCTGTGGGCAAGGTGCCGGACCTGGTGCTTGCTGCGAAACAGACGGACGCGGCAGTGGCGGGCACGGACGGCGGGGACGGCGGGGACCATGTGGCGGAGTTTAGACGGGCGTTCTGGGGGATGAGAACGGAGTTTCATTGAATTTTTGTTTTGGTTTTGCCTTGCTGGGCAATAGATGCGTTTCCATGGTCACGGGCCGGTGATGGGCCGCACGTGGGACTGACTGTCGGGAGCGCCGAGACGAGATTAGTCGCAAAACGTGCTCCATCAAACTCCGTTTCCCATCACCACTTTCACCCTCCCCCTCACCCTCCTTCTATACCCCTCGCCCCAGTCGCTCGCTATGTCGTCTGCCGCGTACGACCCGCTCCTGCACGACGGCCAGCCCGCCGTCTCGCGCACGTCGTCCGACGCCGCACGCCCGTCTGCGTCGCCCGACTCCACCGTCGACATCGAGTCCACCGCCGGGACGGCAGACCCTGCCGCGCCGACCAACTTCCGCCGTGCGCGCCCGGGAACGGAGCCGGCACTCAAGCGACTCATCATCTTGCTCGTCGTGCCCGCGGTCGTGCTGCTCATCATCTTCTTCTTTGTCAACTCGCTCTCGTCCAAGACGTCCCGCGACGCTTCGCCCGTCGCCGCGCCGACTGGCATCTCCTATGCGTCGGGCTTTAACATGAAGCAGTCCTGGGGCTCTCTTTCGCCGTACTACGACACCGGCAAGACGTGGCCCGGCATTTCGGAAGAAGCAGGCAAAGGTTACTACGGCCTACCCAATGCCCAGTGCTCCTTCCGCCAGGTCCACGTGCTTCACCGTCACGCGGAGCGCTACCCCACGGGCGGTGCGTTCGAGAAGATCAATGTTTTCACCGGCAAGATCTATCGCATGACCCAGCCGCCGGCACCGGAGCTCTCGTGGATTAAGGACTGGCGGATGGACCTCAACGACGAGCTTCTTCTTGCCTCCGGTGTCGCGACCGAGTTCACCTCCGGCTCAATGTTTTGGGAAACTCACGGCCGATTGCTGTTCAATGCTACGGCAAAGGGCGAGATGTTTTACCATCCTACTTTGAACATGTATGCCAATGGCACTGCGCGGCCAAAGCCGGTCCTGCGCACGACCGACCAGTCGCGCATCATGACCTCCGCGCGCGCCTGGGCTGCCGGCTTTTTCGGCATTTACTCCGGTGAGCCAAACGCGCCCGAAGATAACGATGAGCTGTACACCATGATCGCCATGCCGGAGGCCACGGCGGCCAACAACACGCTCGCGTCCTACTACTCCTGCCCGAACTCGAACTCCAAGCGCTTCACCACCGGCTCGAGACTGTACCGTGAGTGGGTCAACATCTTCCTCGTCGATGCCGCCGTTCGTCTGAACAAGTTGCTGCCGTCCGCGGATCTCACTCCCATGGATGTCTACTCCGCCATGGCGCTTTGCGCTTTCGAGACGGCTGCCTACGGCTCGTCCCGTTTCTGTGAGCTTTTCACCGAGAAGGAGTGGTATGGATACGAATACCGAGATGCGCTGGAGTTCTGGGGTGACGCGTCTCTTGGCTCTGCTGTCGGTAAGGCGCAGGGTGTTGGTTGGCTCATGGAGCTGCGCGCTCGTCTCGAGGGACACGTTCTCACTGAGCCGTACGCGAGCATCAACACCACCATCACCAACAACACCGACACATTCCCTCTGGACCAGCTGTTCTATCTTGACATGACCCACGATACCATCATCCTTGCCATTCTCACCGCGCTTGGCATTCCATTCGGTCAGCTTCCATCCACAACCATGCTGCAGCCCCGTCTCTTTGTTGCCTCGCGCCTTGTCCCGTTCGGCTCGCGCTTGTACGTCGAGCTCATCGACTGCCCCGACTTCTCGGAGACCATGGTCCGTCTTAAGCTCAACAGCCGTGTCTTGCCGGTCACCGGTGTCGGAGCCTGCGCGGCCTCCGAGGATGGGTTCTGCCCGCTGACCACGTTCGTTGCGGCCCTGAAGACTGCCACCGAGAGTGTGGATTACGATAACGACTGCTTCGGCATTCCTGCTGGCTGGGAGGATGCGCCGGAATTCCACCATCCCATTAACGAGTAGACCTGACGTGAGCAATAAGCAAGGTACTCGATAGACAAATAGAGAAAGAAACGAAACGAAAGTTCATATTGTTGCGAGCATTATATGATTTAGGGATTATTGTCATTGTAGTGGTGCGTCTATTTTTTTGTATGTGATAATTAGATTTGCAGGACATGTCTTTTTTTAGATTTTTCAGAACACAAAAATTCTTGAAAGGATTTCAATTATTTCATTTCAGCGAACTTCATGTCGGTATGATAGCATACTTTAGGGGTCATTGCCACTTAAGGTGGACCCCCAAAAATGAAATGCAGCAAGAGGTAATCGGCGACTGCCAAAAAAAGAGAAGACGGAAAATATAAAAGCCATACCTACCACGGTAATACAACCAATATAGCAATTACCTGAAGTAGAAAAAAAAAAGCTTCAACGCCTACTTTCCAACCGTCTCGACACCAACTCCCGTTTCCCGAACGCCAACAACTTGGCGACACTCCTCATATAAAGGCACGGGCTTAACTACCTCATTGCGCCGGCGAATATATTTCAAAAGCCACCACTTGGCGACCGAAACTTGATGCTTCATATGCACCCTCGTGCTCAGGCTAAACACCGTGTCCAGCTCTTCAAGAGTGAGCGCTTTTGTTTCCGGGACGAAAAGGAGGACGAGCACGAATCCGACCAAGTTCCAGGCAGCATACCATCCAAACGCGCCCGTTGTGGTAAAAGCCCTCTCCAACGCTGGCCACGTGAGCGACAAGACAAAGTTGAAAAACCAGGTTGTGGCCGTGGCAAACGACATTCCCAGATCGCGAACGTACAAAGGGAACGCTTCGGCAGAGTAAGTAAATGGAACAGGTCCCGCACCAGGGGAGTACGCGATTCCAAAAAGGTATATGCCCAGCGCAACACATGCTGTCCGTGGAGTGTTTTGTGGAATGAAAAATGAAAATGCAGCAAACAGCAAAAACAGCGCCATTAAAGGAAATGTTGTAAGCAGTAAAAAGCGCCTACCGAAAGTATCAATGGTATATACAGCAGGTATTGCAAATACGAAGTTAACAATTCCAAAACCCATTGACGCAAGCAAAGCTGAGACCTCAGAGAATCCCGAGTCTCGAAAAATCACAGAAGAGTAGTACGCAATCACATTCACGCCGCAAAACTGCTGCATGAACATGACGATCCAAGAAGCCCAGGCAGCGCGACGATTCCGTGGTACAGTCACAAGTTCCACGACGCGATTTCGTTCACGACTGCCCTTTGTGGCCTTCTCTTCAACCAAAAGAATGTGCATGTAATAGAGGTCGCGGGCGGCCTGCAAATCCGTCTGACGCAGCCGGCGCATGGACTTGAAAGCTTCACCGTGTCGACCGCGTCCCATATACCACCTTGGACTCTCCGGACAAAAATATACTTGCATGCAAACAAGCAATGCCGGCGCCATGGCCGAGCCAATCATTAGTCGCCAATTGAGACCGGCGATGCTGGGAGTGTCTGAAACATTATAAAACGCAATGTCCGCCAAATATCCAAGCATGATTCCGAATGCCGTCCACATCTGCCACATCATGACAAGCGCACCTCGGATTCCTGCCGGAGTGCATTCCGCTGCGTAAACTGGCACAGTCGCCGATTTCGCGCCGATACCAAACCCTAGAACAAATCGCGAGAGGAATAAGTGCCACCAGTTATTTGTACACGCACCCCAGATACAGGTCGCTGCTGCAATGAAGCAAGAGACAAAAATCGTACCGCGTCGGCCTAGAAGTTTATTCATGGGATCCGAAACCCAGCAGCCAATAACAGCACAGCATAGATACGGCGCCGAATTGACAAGCCCGACAAGCCAAGCATCTCTGCCCTCTCCCGAACCAATCCCAAATTGCACTGGAAAAAACATATTCGCCCCGTTGATAACCGTCTCGTCCATTCCTTGTACGGCAGCTGCAAGAGAGCACGCTATGACAAGCGAGTACAACTGCTTCGGCTGTGACCACCTGTGCATTCTCTCATGTTCGAGCGCATCTCTATCTTCATTTGTAAGCAGCGGTAGTCCAACACCACAAGAGTCTGGATTCTGTGCAACAAGCGCGCCCTTTTTGAAAATCTCGACGTGGTCGTCAAGCCCATTTTGCATACAGTAAAGTGTCACGGAATCTAGCAGCTCAGACTGCGAAAGTCGCGATAAAGGGTTCCGCTCTCGTTGCTCTCTATATACCTGCTGTGTGGGGCGCGTGTCCTGCTGATGTACCGATGCTGTCGTAAGAGATACCTCCGTGCGCGAACCGTTGTTCACCGTTCGGTATGGCTGTTCGTAGGGAGAGGGAGACGAGCGGGCTGAATTTTTGATTTCCAAATTCGTCGACGTTGGAGTTCGAATATCTTCCTTCGACATTGCACGTAATAAGATGTAAATCTATGTTGAATTTAATTCACTTCGCCTAGCTCCTTTGCTGCATTTATATGTAAACCGTCAGTGCCTGTCGGCCGTCAAGTTTCTATATTCCGAAGGCAGGGAAGAGGAGGCAAAAACGAGTTCGCGACGGTCGTGTCTTTCAAAGTCCGGAAACAACAGAAGTCATCAATCGTAAAAAGTTTGCGATAGCCAAAGGATAGCTAAATTCAGCTTAAAGGCGTCTACCGCATAATCCTGGAGAAAAGAGAATGAAACATAGTGGTGGTGCAGGAGTCACATACGAGAGTTGACATTCGGGCCGGGACCAGTGAAGAAATCAGAACTCTTCGTAGCTCCGCCATGCACCCCTCGTGGTATGTGCAAGTCCGATATCGCATCAGGACATTCAGAAAAGAACAGCACGTCGGAGTGGTACCACGGTGCGCCCTGTTGAGAATTTCTATCGAAGATGAACATCCACATATGAAGAGGGTTCTCAACCTCGTCTCGCAAACTTAAATAGACCACGTTGGTTATCCGAGACAAACAGAAGATGACATATGCTGGGCAAAATAGTAAAGAGTAGTTAGTTGCAGCTACTTTTTCAGCTTATTGGCTACTACTATATCTTCTAAGGAGTAGGATTTTGCTAGACTATATTTGGGAGTAATGAGGTACCTACCATCTGAGAGCTGCAACGTGCACACCGCACCAGCGACCACATTCTACTTCCGGATTTGATTCTGAAACGCACATACAAATACAAAAGCCGCATCAGGGACAGCAATTGTGAACAACTGGGTTAAGCATCTTACTAGCGAACATATAAAAATTGGACTCCGTGAGCGAAAGTGCACTATGTAACAGGGACTGAGGCAGCAAGGGGCAGCTCTGCACTGCATAAAATGACAAAGGACCACAACAAGCGAATGCATATAAAGCTCGCGGCTAGTCGACTATTATTACTCGAGTCATTGAGCTCGCGTTGAGCTCGCGTTCACCCAGGAAAAAATATCTTTTTGCTGATACGACGCGGTGTTCACAAATGCTTCGAGAACCATCCGAGAACCTGCAACTTTCCGTCCTCCATGGCCGTCGCGATCTTCTCATCGCTTGTGTTTCCTCTTACTGCAAAACCATGAATCATGCCGTCGTACGTCTTAAGTTCAAACTCTACCTCCGGTTGCTTCGCGTATGTCTTCTTCATCTTTTCAATACCAGATTCGGAGAGAAGATCATCCTTCGTCCCCACACCAACACTCACCGGAACGATAGTGTTCTGAAGGTCGGCAGGCAGGCTAAGTAAACTGGGATGCATGGCCGCGACAGCCTTTACGGTTCCAGGTTTTACTTTATTCGTAGCTGCGATGAGCGAAAACCTGCCGCCGAAGCAAAATCCAACTGTGAAGAGAGGTAGCTCTGGCGCGGCTTCCTTCACCGATTCGAGAAAACCTGCAATCAGTGGCGTGGTCACGGCAGGGCGCGCGCTGAACAAGAATGCTAAAAGCTTCGGAGTCGACATCAGTTTTTGCGATAATGCAGAAAAAAAGCCTGGCGCGGTCTCGTCAGAAAGCGGAGCGAAAGCATCAATATAAGACAACGGAATTGGCTGAACTATTCCACGAGAATTAGCTCTTCTCATTCTGATCAACAATACATACAAACACAGTGGCCCTCACAAGGAAAGTAGTCGGGAACATAAACGGTGAATCCACCTTC
Organism: Lipomyces sp. NRRL Y-27488; assembly: GCA_030556275.1. Lineage (NCBI taxonomy): Eukaryota > Fungi > Ascomycota > Lipomycetes > Lipomycetales > Lipomycetaceae > Lipomyces > Lipomyces sp. NRRL Y-27488. The sequence continues at coordinate 3,381 of JAKTPS010000003.1, read as the reverse complement.
CTTAGCGTACGCGTCGGCCAGCAAACGCGTATTTGGCAGTTGCCAGCCGAACATGTCGCAAATTAGGACGACGGTTCCCTTTGGCTCTGCGGGTCTTGGGGAGACGTAGACATCAAGACCAAACATGGAGATCTCCTCGCCCAGCGGCTTTCCCTCATGAATTGTGCCTGAGATGCAGTCTTTGCAAGGAAGTATTGACGCCATTGTGCGATTGCTGTAGCATAACTGGCCGGAAGTTGTTTGATGCGGAGATCGATAAGATCTCATCGCGAAAACAAGGGGATTGTGGGGTCGGTGCACGTGATACACATCACGTGCTAATGATTGAAGCTTTTCCGGCCGAACCTTGTTCACCGGCAATGGCCGATTCCGCCCGGCGTTCCTTTTCCGCCGCGCCGTTGTCGGCGCGGAATGCGCCGCACAGAGAAACTGCCATTTTCGGAAACACATTTTTCCCCGAACAGGGCATTTTGCTTTAGTCAAGCCTTTTGCCGGCAGAGGCCGATACCGGCGCGCTAGAACAAGCGGTTCCGGCGTGTTCTTGCTCATGAGCCTCCCTCCGCCTTTTCTTTTGCCTTGATGATGCTTCTAATCGATGCAGTACTTGCAGACAGACTGTGCCGACTTCGGATTGCGACATACTTGAGTCAGACTAAGACTGGCCCTGCTACGGTCATGCTTTCGAGTCGCTATATAGTCTGAGATTCTACGCTGATGGCCTTTAGTCCGGCACTTAGACAAATGAATGCCCGACTAGTACTCTCATTTTCATATTAGAGCCATTTGCCATACTTTGGCAATATAATCATGCCAAGTATAAAGGAAGAACGCGACGCAGTGACAACCGACAGTAATTCGGGCCCGACGCACACGACGAGCACAGCCGCCCGAAGTCATCATAGCCAGCAACAGGACGCCTTATCCTCGCACAAGAATGCAAATACTCTCGAAAATGGCGGCGACGTGGGTGACGAAGTACTAGATATTGAATTTACCGCTCCTCCTGCGCTGTCGCTTGAACCCGCTACATCTAGGGTGTTAGATGCAATTGACTCGCATGGTGCAGCTCTTTCCGAAAGAGGGGAAGATGAAGAACTTACGGATAGCGAGAACGAGAAGAAGACAGCTAGACCAAGGCGGCGGAAGCCAATCGGCTACTTCCATCGTATATGTCTGGTCAAGGAACTGGAGAACGGGTACGAATATCCTGCTAAAATAAAGGGACTTATTGTCTTTCTCCTCGCGTTTGCCGGTTTGGTTCCGGCGATGGGTTCTGCTATTTTTTATCCGGCAATCCATAACATTACCGCGGACTTCAACACTACAGTAACAGTCATAAACGTACGTGCGAGCTTTTGTGAGGTGATAGACAGACTGGACTGACTCTGTTGATAGTTGTCTATCGGGTTTTATATGTTTTCTCTCGGGCTGTTTCCGTTATGGTGGAGTTACTTTTCCGAAATTGGAGGTCGCAGGATCGTCTACGTTACGTCCTTCCTTTTGTTTACGCGTAAGGCTAAAGGATCCTGTAGTTTTCAAACCGCAATAGCTGACACATGGTTATGCAGTATTCAATATTGGTTGTGCTCTCTCTACTAGTATCGGAATGCTTATTATATTTCGAATATTAGCAGGGGCGGCCGCTGCAGCGTCGCAGACGGTCGGGGCTGGAGCTATTGGTGATATCTATATTCCGACTGAGCGTGGGCGTGCCAATGGATACTTTTATCTTGGCCCGCTATGCGGTCCTATGCTAACCGTAAGCCAATTTTCTATTACTGTCGTCATTGCTCTACTGGAAACGGAATTCTTACTATCTTTATATCGTTTAGCCGATTTTCGCTGGAGCATTGAACGATAGATGGGGTTGGCGCTCGACTCAATATTTTCTCATTATTGTCGGCGGTGTAACTTTTGTATTGTTGCTCACTCTTTTGCCGGAAACTCTGAGACCACAAGTGAGGTCTGCTGAAATTATAGAGAAACGTGCGCAGAGGAAACAAGACGATAAGACGAAGTACTATGCAAGAGAGTCTTATGAGTTCGTTATTGGTCCGTTTAAAGCATTTCGATTGTTGAAATATCCAAGCTTTCTCTTTGCTATTTCGTACAACAGTTTTACATATGCCTGCCTCTACATGTAAGCTGACATTTATTCGACGAACATTAAGTGCAAAATTAACAAGCCTGCACAGGTTAAATAACACTATTCCGGAATTATTTAGCGTACCACCATACGGCTTTTCATCAGTCATTACTGGGCTTCTCTATTTGCCAAATGGGTTGGGATATATGACGGGAAGTATTATTGGCGGTCGCTGGAGCGATACTATAGTCAAACGGGCACAGAAACAAAATAATGGAGTGCTTGTCCCCGAAGCCCGACTAGCGGAGAATATGGTGCTGGCTGGCATTGCCGTATGCTGCGGCATGATACTCTTCGGGTGGACAGCCTGGAAGAAGTTGTTTTGGTTTGTCCCGGTATGTCCTGATTTCCGCTTTGTTATCCGAGAAAGCCGTCTAATTATACTGCAACTCAGATTATAGGGACATTTCTCTTTGGATTCGGTTCCTTGATTATTTTTACAAGCACGTTAACATTCCTGGTCGATTCCATGCCGACGCGACGTAGTGCAGCGGTATCAATCAATACATGTATGGTTTTCATGGACATATTTGCTGCTAGTCATAGCTGACTTGATTATAGTTATTAGGTGCGTGTCTGCCGCTGTCGCAACGTTCATTACAGTGCCACTCCTGGATGCTATCAAAATCGGATGGCTCTTTACTATTCTGACGATTATCGGTTTATTCTTCTTGGCACTGCAATTCTATGTCAAACGGAAAGGGGCGGAATGGCGTGCCAAAATGAGTTAGGAGATTAATTGGAGAGTTGTTATTTTCCATATATTTTGTGTTTTTGGCAACTCCTCATAATTTAGAAGTTTCCAAGAGGACCGACATACTGTATGGAGGGCCTTCCACAGGTTTTATACCCAAGGTGTTCAACATAAATGTGGTCCTCAAAGGAAACAGTGCGACAGCAGATCCGAGCTGGGGGTAGCAATGTATATATGCAGAACGGTACAGAACTTTTTGTCAAATTCGTGGAGGTCATTATTTATCTCACCATAATCAAAATTCATTCGCTCATATCATACATACGTCATGGAAGATAGCGTCGAGATTGCGAGCAAATCTTTTCTGAATTCTTTGTATGATAGCCATAACCAGCTTGTATCATAGAACTCCGTTGATGGTCACGGTGATCATATGGTGGCGCGCCATAAGGTTCAGCAGATGTTGTCACAAAATAGGTATATTTCGCTATATTTTGCTCATTTGTGCGTGTCATTGTTCTGTTACATCTGTAGGTGGGCG